>JAOUQZ010000004.1:7321645-7344360 GCA_028564935.1 Neosilurus hyrtlii
CCATTGATAGTGGGGCTTGAACCCCTGACCTTGGGATCAGTAATCCAGCACCTTACCACCAGGCCACCACTGCCCCTACAGCCAAAATATATAAAGCCAAAATATCACTTTTTAATGACAAGATTTATACAGCCACTGGAAGAAATTTTTAGAAATATTATTATAGACCTACTTGTCGCGTGTAATTTTTTTATGATCAGGCACTACTTTGGACAGCTTGTCTGTGACGCCACAGGACTGTCTATGGCGCGTCCTGATCGGGGTCCTTTTTCTTCTACTAAACCGAGGGTCATGTGCAGAAGCGCGTAGCACCATTCTGCCCTAAAACATAAGCTGTGTTTTTATTAGACGGATATAATTGTATACTGTTTGCAGACATGATTGGCGGTAGGACGAGTGCGATAGCGGCCGGGGTCGGCGCCGCGCTTTTCCTCGGTTACTGTATTTATTTCGACAGGAAACGAAGGAGCGACCCAAACTTCAAGAACAAGCTGAGAGAACGTGAGTGCTGAGGGCTGAGCTCCTAACCCTGTCCCTTCTCAGACATGCAGGGCACCAGATATCCGAAGGAAACCGCTGTGTGTCCCTGTGGTGCTGCCTTGTAGATGATTTCTTTACTGAACGCCTCACGTGGCCTCGTCATTCATACTGTAATGTTAAAGGTGATGTTGGGGGGAGGGGGTGCAGATGAACACCACGGAATATCACAGGTTATAAACGTTTAAGGTGAAACTCAAACGGCTCCCTCACTCGTTTAAACAATCTAATAATGGTTTCTACACTGTATAGTGCACTTCATGTGTAATGTGGAGACCCTGAGGATTTAGATCTTGCTCACAGTCTTGACTGTGTTGGCTTGATCAATGATTCTCGACCCAAATGTCTTTTTATACTGATTTATTAAGGGTTTCTTATTAGTAAGAAGAGTTCAGTCACACATTAATATCCACCTTATTCCTGATTTCCCATGATTCATAGCTTGAGTGACAGTTACTGGTTTCTGGAGGTTATCCTAGCAGTATGCTGTAGTATGAATATGAGTGTGGTATATTCAGAAATATCTGGGGCCTGTAGTTTGGAGATGTTCCTTGTAGCAAGCCAGAGAAACCCCTCGTGACATATCTCCCAGGATAATCTCTCTGGTGAAGAAATGAATATTAGTTTACCTGCCACTTCCACACCGACTTGGGTCCGTGTCGTCTTTGGCACTGGTCGGTCGTATCCTTGGTACAGTTCTGGGTTTGGGTGAATATCTGTGGGCCACTTGTTGATAAAATGATGTGACCCATATCCACCTGTTTGGGTGGGTGTTTTAGTTTAGGCTAGCTAGCCATGCTAACATCCTTTTCTTCGACATGTAGTGGAAATGACATGGCACCACATTCTAGTATTATGTATGCCAGTTTATTCTAGTTCATTTCTTGTTCTTATTTCTTTTCATGTACATATCCACCGTACTATTTTACACTATCTTACATTATTTATATTGCTTTTGATAGTTTAGTTTACTAATTATGCTGTATTGGTTGATTGGTACTTCACTTCTGTTATCATCTTGAAATCTGTAATGGATTTTTCGCACTTATACTACCTCAGTGTCTTCAGTGTTTTCGTTTATTTATTCATGTTTGTTTATTTCTGTTGCCCCTATATGGGTGTTTATATGTGCATACATGTATTTTTTATTGGCTTTTAATTTGCACCTTGTTTGTGTGTCTTGCTGCTATGACAACCAAAGTTCCCTCAGGGGATTAATAAAGACATAGACAGATACATAGATAGATGTCTATGCTCTGCCCGGATTATTTAATGGGTAAAACACTTTGTAAAAATATTGTTTTCACTTTTTTTAATTGTTGGTACCAACCACAGCACAAGTTGAGCCCGAGCTCGTTGTGCTGGATGGACACTACTGACCAGAAGTGGAAACCTGTGTTAATAGCGTTTTTGGGTGTTGTTCATTTAACGTCACATTAGTTGGGTGTGAACACGCATGGCCGTTTTGGAAGTGAATGCTGGAGGTGATTGTTGGTCACATTTATCAGTCGGCATGGTAAATTATTACAGCACTGTAGGTTGTGGTATCAGTGCAGTGAGGGATGAAGTATCGTTTTGCTGATTGCCATTGGGAATTCTCATTACAGATCAAGGAGCAAAAACTCCAGAACCTGTGTGAGAAATGGAAAAGGTTATGGCTGTCTGTAAAAGCAGATCTGACTTCACTCCACTGTCATATTCTGATATCAGAGTGTGTTCCATTCATTTTGGATCAGGCACAGGATTAAAAGTAATCATTTGTGACAAACATGGTGTTGATGTTCTTGCACACCATCACAGGTGCAGTGTTGCCTCTGAAACATATACATATAGATTGCTTCACCATGGTGTCACCAAAGTGCATTACATGTTTTTGGAAGCACCCGAGTTTCCTTAAATCTAGAGCTTAGATTTTGGCTGAAATTTGTTCAACATAAGCGACTATAATAACGATTACCCAGATGGATAATTGCAAGAGTGATGAGTCACTGAGGATGATATTTTCCCAGTTATGAAGCAAACTGCACAAAAAGCACTAATCGCCAATGATAGTAAAAAAAAAAAAAAAAAAAGAAACAGCACTTTTAAGACAAACTGTTTTAATATGACACACTCCTTCACAAACAGTATACATCGGCTTTATCAGGTGAAGTGAGGTGGTACTTCACCCGATGAAGCAGACCTGGAGTCTACTGTATGTCATAAGCTTGTCATATTAAAGCAGTCTAAAAGATGCCACCTTCATTTTATTTTTAATCTGATGAACAGACTAACACTGATTGGCAAGAATTGTCAGCTGCTAAATGAGATCTTTGGTAGAAAAGATCAGTTTATTAGCCTACCGCTGAAAATGTGATTAATGTGGATTAGTGATCGGGGGAAGAAGCACATACCTGGATCATGTGTAAACAGATGTACTGATGAGCTGAGACATTTCTCACTGAGCCCAGTATACAATCATAGCATAGTGTTAGTATATTTGTTAGTATAAAATGTGTCAGTGTTTTGTTCCAGAGTGCATTTATTCAAAGAGCCATTCAGATCCAGTATAAAAGAGATGAAATGTACCACAGTGATGGACATGTTGGTGAAGTATCATGTATGAGATGGGAAATGAAGTTTACTGAACACTTCTGCACACTTTGCACAAGTGTTACATCTTGTTTTATGGCGATTCTGACATGTAAACTTATGCTTTATATTTAACAGTTATTTGAGGTGGATGTTGCTGAATAGTCCCTGACACGAAATATGGAGAACATTCAATTCAGTGATGTCCAGTTTTAACATATACTACACAGTAACTAAATGTGTATTTTATGGTTTATTTGGTAATGGTAACGCCGCCTGCTCCAAGTGACCATGACTATTTGTGAGTGTCCAATGTTTTATTTCAAGCATTATCCTCAGAATAATGTCTGTTAGTGCCTAGATAGCAGATCGTTCCCGTGTGTTATAGGCTAACGGTGGACATTAAATTATTAAATCACACAGAGTAATAAAGGTTATTTGTCTCATTATTAAATACTGTATATATTTTCTTTCTGCAACAAATTACCTTGAGGCAGAAGTGGAGAACTGGGACTTCTTTATGGGCATTTGTCAAAAAGCAGCTTTTGCAGAGCTCTCAGTAATTTCTCATTCTCTTGGTCATGCTAATGGCATAACTGTGAGAGACTTAATGATCTCATTCCCACAAGTCATTAGGAACTTATCCCAGTGACTGTGGGGGGTTCAAACGACTCATTTGTTTACATTTAAGCAAATAGAACAAATGAAATTAGCAAAAAAAAAGTGAAGGAACCGGATAAACCTGTTTCACATTTATTATATGTTAATGACAGGGCCAAATATTTAGTGTGGTAGGTTTCACATCATCTTTGGTTCGAACAACATGGTGTAATAGTGTCTCTGCTAAGATATTACAGTGATAATAATCACAACAGAATCAAAGAGATTATATTTCCCAATCTGAATATGATAATGTTTTGTGATAAGTTTTTCTCAAGTAACAGTATCCTGTGAATGGAATGGATACTTTTATTTGTAAGAGTCCAATTGTTACAGTCTGACTACCCAATGTACCCTTCTATTCTAATACAATGAGACTGCGATGAACAAAATCCTTTTAAGTGTGCCAGAACGGTGCGTTTTGAAATCTAAGTGCATTGTGATGGAGTGTTGGGTTCAATGAGAGTTAAGAGAATTTATTTGCAGGAAGGAAGAAGCAGAAAGCAGCACAGGAGAAAGCAGGACTGTCACGGGTAAGAACAAAGAACCTGAACTCCTGAAAGTGAAATCTGTTCAAAACTTATCCTTGTAAACATTAACACTAAATTATACACAGTGTAATGAGTAGAATAACATAGAATAGGAAGGAACCTAAATTTGATGTGCCTGTGTGCAGCTACCAGATTTGAAGGATCCTGAAGCTGTTCAGAAATTTTTCCTGGAAGAGATTCAGCTTGGAGAAGAGCTGTTGGCTCAGGGTAAGATTCTCTCAGTCTCAGGAGTGTGTTTTGGGTTAACGTAGACACGTTTAGCACAGAGAAACCAACACCACGGTGCAACACTGAGTTTTAATGATCTTGAGATGCAACATTGTTTTAATGAGTAATTATTCTAGTCCCCCATCATGTCTGAAAATGTCTGTCCTTGTTGGTTTTATTAAAACCCTTTTCATCTACTGTAGATTTGTTTTATCACCAGGCATATAATGCAGTTGGATATAGTCCTCAGTATGTACGTCTGTACGTCCGTCCGTCCGTAATCATTTCAGATCCGATCCAGAACTGCTTGAGATTTCTTCATCAGGGCTCCCGAGTGGCCCACCGACAAGGTGCGTGACTATCAACTTGGAGATCACAAGTTCGTTTCCAATTTGATGCCACAGCCATCCACGACCGGGATTCTATGGAGCTAATTGGCTGAGCTGTCATGGGATGGAACGATGACATAAGCTCACTTCCCTGTCACTCACCTCGATCACAAGCCAATCCATGGGCATCTATGAGCTCATTCGTTCAAAGCGGGGCAGGTAGCATTTTTCCTCCGAGTATGTTAGGCCACCACCAAATGTGCCGCAGTTTGTGAAGAGACGGGTGGCAGCATCACATGTCACAGAGGGGCATGTGCATGCTTACGCCCCGCCCTGGTTGGTGGTGATTGTATGTGATAGGGGGATTTTCTCATCAAACTTGGCGGTTACTTTCACTAGGGAGTATAGAGGCATGCTTGATGGGTGGGAATTGATTATGGGTGAAAATTGGGGAGAAATTAAAAAGAACAAACAATCTAATATGAAAGTCTATATTCGGTTCCTTGTTAGTCTTCAATAGTAACAGCGTGTCCAACAGAACTCATTTTAAAGTTATAGGTGCATTTTCTCCCAAACCTTGTGGCCTTGCTCTGACCTTCACCATTGACCTTGACATTGCAAAACCAGGGCCTCAGGAAGGGTTGTGTCCACATCAACTTTGGAGAAAATCCATGCACGGGTGTGGTCAGGATTTTGTTTACAGATAAACTGATAAATGGACAAGCAGATGGACAAATGGCAGTGATGGCAGTACGTCCACCAAAACAGTTTTGAGGCAGAGGCAATGATTAATAAAGCGTTACTGTTATCTGCCAGTTGCCAAGATTACCAAAGGTTATGCCAATCCCATTCCAGAGTTGTATTTGGTATATTTGTATTTACTGACATTTTTGTCTAGTCACCTCTCTATAAAAAAAAAAGTGTTCTTTTGTGCGTGTCTGGAGCTTTTAGTTTCCAGAGCATCACTATAAACGCTTCAGAATACAGCTTTCTCTGGCATACTGTGCATGTGATAAATAAAATGGTCCGTTCCCTTGGAGTCATGTTTCTAACTTGTGTGAGACCAAATGGGTAATCGAGGATTCAGAATGTGTAGTACTCTGAAGATTTGATTGCTTGTGTTTTCTAGGAGATTATGAGAAAGGCGTGGACCACCTGACCAATGCTATTGCAGTGTGTGGTCAGCCTCAGCAGCTCCTCCAGGTGTTGCAGCAGACTCTGCCTCCACCTGTCTTCCAGATGCTCCTCACCAAACTGCCCACGATCAGCCAGGTGAGAAACTGCTCTTCTCTTATTGTGACATGTTCTACCTCTGAGCCCCATTTACGATGACATGTAGAGCAAACTTAAACATCCATATGCGTATGTGATTTTAGGAAATAACCACGAGAGGCTGTAGTCTACATCATGAAAATGTTCTATAACCTTAATTAATTTATTAACATTGTCATTTTAAAAGCATGCCCACAAAACCAAACAAATCAGCTCCGCTTGCAGAAACCCTTATATGGGCATCTTATTTTTACACATTATTTCCTCTGAGCCAAGTGATTATAATTTTTTTAAGCTGCTGCCCATTCATAGAGGTGTTACAGTAGCATGCTTGGGGGATAGCTTGTCACTTGTTACTGGCAGGGAAGAGAGCGTATGCCATCAGTCTTTGAAAGCTAACCAATCTGCTCTCATGGGCTCCCAGTCACTGACGGCTGTGTCATTTTTATCTGGGGTTTGAACTCACAAACTCAAGAATTGCATATCTGTTGCATCACATAGAGGACTTCTCTAATTTTAGCTTTTGCCATTACCAAAGGTGAGCAGAGCAGGAGCTACAGAAATGGGTTCTGTCCATCCGTATGTACGACTTGTTAGTGCGATAACTGTGGAAGGAAATGACACAGGATCACCAAATTTGGTTTGGGATTGTATGAGCAACCTTGACCCTGTTTCAAGGTCACTGGGTCACTTTTCTTTATTCAGGTTGTGAGTGCAATAACTTTGGGTGGAATGACCTTAGGATCACTAAATGTGGTGGATGGGTTCCCTTCCAAAAGGTATTAGTTGGGATTGTATATGGGTTTCAAGGTCACAGCAGTGAAGTTAATGAATCTTTCTAAATTTGGTTTGTGAAGGCTTGCTAGTGCGGTAACACTGAAAGGAAATTTTACAGGATCACTGAAATGGTTGCACTGGTTGCCCTCAGGTAGGTCTTGGATGGGCTTGTTTATGGGTCACTTTGACTTTATTTCAAGGTCAAAGCAGACAACTTAGTGAATTTTTCTATATTGGGCTAATAATGTGTGTGTGCATACACTCTCTCACTGCCTGGCCAACAAAAAGTAGCACAATAATTTTTCATGGAGTGCATTTAGCCTTGATCATAGCATGTAATTTCCATGGCATTGTTGCTCCAGTTGGTCAGGTCGAGGCTCAGCAACATTAATATTGCAGTAAAATAAAGTCGGCTGATGACCTGAAAGTACTGAAGGAGAAGGGTATCATATCAATGGACTTTTTCCTCCCTGATGGCACAGATATAAAATGGGGACTCAAATAATGAAAGAGTGGCTCAGGGATCATGAGGAATCATTCTCACATATGTATTGGCACCCGAGAGTCCTGACCTTAACCCTGTTGAAATTCTTTGGGATGTGCTAGCGAAGAATTTAGAGTGATTCTTTGTGGTTAGCGTTGCTTACAGCACATAATTGTCTTGGAATTGTTTCAACAGACTTAAGAAACATAACATTTATTTCCATCCAGAGTTGGGATTATTTCTCACCGACATCTTGAACTGATGAGGGGAAAAATTGAACCACTCCATAAAGTCTTCAGCAGATCCCAAAGTTATGCCATTGAGGACATGGATTTTCATTATTATTTTAATATTAAAATTTTTTATGATTTTTCAGTGGCAATGAACAGTGCACATTTTTGATGGAAGACTCAAATCTAATTTTTATTCTCAGGTTGTGCCAGGGTCTTGACCACCTGGTTGTGCATTAACCTTTATTTACCATGAGGTGGAGGGCATAGCATAGTCTCACTAGAAGATTTAGTTAGTTATATTGGAAGCACACCACTCTACATTAAATGTTTGTGAGACGGCGTCATAGTTTAATTCTGTATAAATTGTGCTGAAATAACACATTGAGATTTGAAAATGTACTCTTGATCTTTAGTACCATTTACATTTATTAAAAACAATATATGTTTATTGTAATAATTATTCCTTTTCTGTTTTGCAGCGCATTGTCAGTGCACAGAGCTTGAGTGATGATGACGTGGAATAAGACGAGGCCCTTTTAAACGTTACCTTCCCTCAGTGCATCCTTTTCCCAACAGTTTCTCCCCTCTCTGCTTAAAATCCACTCTTCTTTCTATCCATTATGCAAGATTAGCCCTTCAATTCCTATCTCCCTCAATCTCCAATAGAAAAGATTTTCCTAAAAGGCGGATCAGGCCTGTAAATGATAGAACCAGATATTAGAAATGTCTTTCAGTGTTTTGGTAACATTTAACTGTATTTTATTGGATAAAATGCACAGTTCTTGTTTTTGAATGTTGTATAAATGAATGAAAATGAAGCATGAACTTCTGATTTCTTTATTACAGAAAAAAACAACAATCCAAAAAAAGACAGTGCACATTCATAACAGTTCCTGTGTGCTGAACAAAAAGTTCACGTGACCCGACTCAGTCCTGTGATCCCTGTGCACTGCATCTTTATGAAGTCTTTTCACAGTTAGCTGATGAAGACAACACACATGTACAGTCAGGGGAGTCACCAGACCTCTGATGAATATCTTGTTAGTCATCAAAAATTAAAAAAAAAAAAAAAAGAAAGCAAGCAAGGGACTGACCTGGGGTGTGCATCGGGACTAGAGTAGCACAGGAAACTTAGATTTTCAACTTCCATGAGTGTTCTTTAACATGAGCCTAAAACAAGTGCTGTGGTGCTCACACTGTACAGGGGCATTTCAAAAATTTATATCCTGGAATTTTTAATTTATTTATTCTTAATTATTCAAGGTAAACTTTCATGTCTCCTATATTCATTACATGTACAGGGAAATATTTCAATCTTTCATTTTGATGATTATTGGCTAAAGCTTATTAAAACAGAAATCCATATCAAATGATTCCAATATTTCCTAAGATCAGTAAGAAATGGCTGTACGATACAGAAATGTCCATCTCAAGTATGTTCATTTTTGTACTCGGTACTTATTTGGAGCTCCTTTACTATGAATTGTCAACACGGTGGCATGGAAGCAGTCAGCTATTGGCACTGCAGATATTGTACTGGAGCTGAGGTTGCTTTAAATGCACCTTTTAGGTCTTTAAAGCTTGTCATCAGGGTTCAGGTCAGGTGAGTTGGCTAGCCAGTCAGTCAGAGTAAGATCATGGACAGCAAACCATTTGGTAGTTGTTTTGGTACTGTGGATTTAATACTTTGATTTCATCCTGATGGAAATATGAAGTGCTCAAAAATCTCTTGGTAGATGGCTGCATTGACTTTAGACTTGATAATACACAATGAACCACCAACAACAGATCACATGACACCCCAAATCATCACCGACTACCGAAATTTCACATGACTTCATGTGAAAGTCTTTTTTCAGACTCTGGGACTTTGGTTTCCAAATGGAAAATTACTTTCATCTGAAAGGAGGACTGAGCCATTAAGGTACAATTCAGTTCTGTTTCTCCTGAACCCTGGCAAGACACTTCTGATGGTGCCTCTGGATCAGGAGTGGCTGACATCACTTGTTCTGAAGACATCTAGGTGGTGCCTTTTGCTGCATCGACACCAGCCTCAGTCCACTCTGTGTGTAGCTCTCCCAAGATTTTTTTTTTCTTAACTTTTTTTGACAATCCTATCAAATGCTTGTGCACCTTTTCCTATCACACTTTCCCCTTCCAATGTTTCATGTATGTTTTTGATTCAGCACTCCTCAAACAGCCAACCTTTTCAGCAGTAACCCTTACTGAAGGGTGTCAGTGCTTTTCCTCTGGATGACTGTTAAGTTAATCTTCTCTGTGATTGTGATTGCATATAGTGAACTACTCTGAAAAATACACAGTATACTAGCAGTAGTAATTTACTCTTAACTCCATGCAATATGCAAATCATTTGATACTGGATTTCTGATTAAGCTATAAGCTTAATTAAAATTAAAACAAAAAAACGACTTAATGTTGCATTCTTCATGTAAAGAACTGATAATATGAAAGTTTACCTTTTTGAATTAAATTATCTTTTTAAAAAATTCTCACAATATTCCTTTTTTTTGTATTTTAAGATGCACATGTAAGTTTCCCATCATCTTTCTCCTGGCCTGTGGCTTCTTTATATTTTAAGGCAACTGACCCAGACAAGTTAGTTACTAAGTACAAACAGGCTGGGATTGGGCAAACTTAGTGATGGCAGCCAGAATTGTTCCAACACTGTTCAATTTAAATGGTTAAATCAAAACTTCTGACCTCTGACTGGGACAAAACATCCCCTCCTACTTTCTTCTCAACCCTGAGTTCAGCATAAGAGTATATTTCACTATATGCTGTACTTGTATAAGTGTGTGCATGACAGAATTTTGTATGATGTTATCATGGCTGCTCAGTCACTGATAAAATGATACTTCACTACTTTACATGACTTAACCGTACTGTTTACTTGATCAATTCATGTAGGCATTCAGTGGTTGAAGCTAGAACACTGACCATATGGTTTCATGTTCTGAGAAATGAAATACCTCAAACTCATTGTGTCCGCCTTGTTGCTAACAAAACACTGAGTGTGATTCTCCCAGCAGAATTAAGTAAAAACTTCAAACTTTTTAATGTGGACAAGCAGTAAAACGAGCAAAATTGGAAAGGTTGAATTCATTTCCCAGGATCCAAGTACTGAGCTCAACACTTTTTAAATTAATTCTATTCACAGTGAATCAGTATAAGCTAGAGTGAATAAATTCAGCTGCTTCACAGAACAGACCCAGGACAATATCTCAAAATTCTCGAGTTTTATTCTTTTTTTTACACTGTATTCTTTGTATTATTTGTCCAACACTGCGGTACTGAAGGTGTTTGTGTTTTGCTCTTGTTGAGGTCATTAATATACTGGAGTCTCTTTTTTTAACAAATAAAAGATGGATGAAGCCGATGTCTCTGCATTAACCTTTCATTCTAAATCACAATGTAACATATAAAAAAAACCAATTAAATGTGAACAGCCTTACACTTTTTCTTAGGTTTAAATTTCTTTCTCAGTCCTTTGCCCTTTTTGGAAATGGGATCTGCCATATTTCCTATGAAGGAGGCTGAGGCTTTGTTACCCATCCCAGGGTTTTTCTTGAAGGGCTTTCCTGTAGGTTTGCCACCTTCAGAACGCTTGGGTCCTTTGAAGTTTCCTGACTGTGGTCCTCTTTTCCTCGTTGTATCTCGCCTGTGCTGCCCTGTAGCTCCTCTTTTTGCTGGGCCTCTCCCTCTCTTCTCATTTTCCTTTTTCACCTCCTTCTTCACCGAACGTTTCACCCTGATCTTCCGGCCGAGCAGCTGGGAGCCGTTCAGCTTCAGTGCCAACATTACCGAATCTGTGCTCTGAAAGGAGATAGCAATGCATTCACTCGTCCTGTAGCCTTGTTTCTGAAATTGTACTCAGAATGACAGATTATATCTTTTAACACAATGTACTCACCTCAAAGAGAATATAGCCGAAGCCTTTTCCCTCTCCAGTATTTCGGTCCCTCACCAATCGCACAGCTTCTACTTTACCACACTCTTCAAAGTGCTGGCGCAAAGACAGTTCCTTTATATCTGAGTCATGTAAAAAGGAGATGCTGATGACCACCTAATCCTTTTTAAGAATATATGTACCTGAAATACTCTGAAAATGTACTATAGACAGACCATGCTGTGATCCTGACCCTGTTTGATTCAAGTCCACAGTGTAATCAGTTCACTTGCTGGTTACAATCATTCCATATAAATCTGACAAACATTTAACCACACGTTCTGTAGACAACCTGAAAACATAGGGCCTCCACTAGCAAACAGCTATGGGTGTCAAAATCGTTATTGATAAGAAACCTGATGCCCCAAAACTAAAGGGGATTGGTTAAGCACAGCAATTAATAAACCAGCATATAAACAGAGGTGGACCTTATTGAATTTAGCTAGAAATAAGCTTGGAAAAATTTAATTAGAATTCATTTATTGATATTGATTGATATAATGATATTTGAACCCCATACCATCCTACTATAGACTACTAACAACAACAAAAGGTATGGGTGAGAGAGAGAGGACACTTACCATATGGAAGGTTTCCCACAAAGATAGACCTCTTGTGGTCATGCTGGAGGACAAAATTAAAAACAACAAAACTGAATTAACCCACATTATAGGACGGCTTGTTTTAAACCTTGGCTTTCTGCAATACTCACTGAACCGTGCTGGGAAACTCGATCCACTCTGATGTAAAAGTCTTTCTGGATCTCCATTCCATTCCTACAACAAATGTCCTGTGAGTCACACGTTTATAGAAGATCTCACACAGTTAATCTATCTTCAAATACATAAAGAATCAAACATGATCTATAAAAAATAAAATCAATGATGTGATGGTGATCTTTGATCTTATTTTTCTCTTATACAAAAATTAAGTTAAAAATGACTTCCTACTAAACTACTAATATTATTATTTTGGACATTTTAAACATTTTTTTAATGATTTGACACCAAAATAAAATAGGTGGACAATGAAGAGTCTGTGAAAGTTTCACAAATATCCATTCACAGATATCAGAATCAGAATAATTTATTGATCCTGGAGGAAATTGTGTAAAAGAGTTAAAAGTGTGGGAAGGGCAGGAGCAACTGAAAAGGCTGCATGCCTGTTGATGCATACGCATTTGATATGAGAGGAATTGTGGCTTAACAATGCCAAGCCTCTTGTGGAGTAATGACAAAGTCCATGTTTTGTTATGGAAACCTAAGATTCTATGAAAGTTAGGTTGAAATAAGTTGACTAGTTGAACAGCAGGATTACAAGCAAGTGTGATGATGCCAAAAACACCGTGATCCTGATGTGTCACTCTGGTTTCGCTGGCAGGCGACACAATAAAGAAGCACACAGAAAAGTTTCTACGGCAATACACGATGCAATAATCAATAATTCATGTGTCCGGACCAGGGACATGTGTCCAAACAGCAAATCAGTCATTAGCATTAGCTGCACTGTGCACTACGATCTTAAAGTATTCCTTAGAAGAATTACTTTGAGCCATCTCTAGTAAGTGTGCTCCAAGTTTGTGTCTTTATTTCTCACTAAACTAAGTTTACAGCTTGAGGAGCCCGTCTTTATGCACAGAACTCGAACAGATTTCTCGGTACAGACCTCGTGCTCAGTTAATAGTTTTTCATTCTGATCATTAGACTTAGATTATGTGAAGCGTCTGCCACTAAATTCTTGTAAGTTAGAGGTTAATGTATTGGAATGAATGTTAAACGAAACTTGTACATTATCTTGTGTGCTGCACTACTGACAGAGATGCTGTTTGTAGAAAAGTATCACCCTCTGACCCATCAGACAAGAGAACCCCCCAGGGCAGTGGGTTATATGTGCCAGGGTAAATTATATTGGTATAATTAACAAATATGTTATATATTTACACAAAACAATCGTAAACAAGATTTTATACTTTATTTTTACACATTTAACCATGATAGAGGCTGGTCACATGTGTCTTAGTATGTATTACATGCAAACACAAGACAAGCAAATTCAAATGAGATTTTTATGGTTTATTTTTCCATTTTAAAGAGTAATAAACTGACAAACTGCGTGTCCTTTGTTTAGTTTCATTATTCACTAGGGATAATGTCTTTTAATTCCTAGATAGTGGTCCAATCAGATCATACCATTCTTGTGTAGTATCCACTGTATAGATTTACAAAGATGTACTAATCAATTTCAGACTGACCTTTGTAAGGCGCTCGCTGCCCCGCCCTCCTCCTTGAACACCACATAGGCATTGATGCTTGTTGTTTTTGGGTCAACTTGGCGGCTAGAAACAAACACGTAAAAGTCATCTTACAGAAAATGCAAACAAATCAAGCTGTGTGTATGTGTGTTACAACATGTACCGGATAGTGGCGAGCTTGCGGGACATTGTTGGATCTTCCCGAAGCTGGAAGAAGCCACAGTCAGAAATCTTCATCAATCAATCACAAATTTCACATCTGGCTTTTAGTAGAAAGTGATAGAAAACTTACGACTGAGCGGAATCTCACTGACTCGATGGTTCCAAGATCCTTAAAGATTTTTTTCAAATCCTGCAAAAAAAACCCTGAGGTTAGAGAGGTGTTTCACATGTAAATGTTTTTTGAGCAGTAAATTAATTGACATGACTGTATTGTGATGAAACACATCAACTCTGATGTTAGTATTGATAAAATTACCACATTTATAAAGATTGGCCTTTTTTGGGTTGAAAATACCTTGAAACGGCATCTACCAGTTAAAATCAGTCTGAACCGATTAAGGCTGATCTTCAAATAGAGTCAAATGTTTGTATTTTCTCCATGTCATGAAATGTTTATTAAAAAAAAATTCAATTTCGCAAAGAGGCTTTACATAGTAAAAGTAATTTATCATTGAATTTTTAAACATTTTTCTACAACAGCCTCTTCTCCAGCCCCCACCCTTGAATGGGAGCCCATAAAACCGCACTCACTTTCAAATATAGAACAACGAATGTTTCACACATCCACTTTCTAGCATTTTTGTGCAATATACAGTAGATGGAGAGATGGAGAGAGAGAGAAATTTGAGAGGTTTGACCTCTAAACAATTTCTACACATAAATTCTGATACCTTCTTTGAGCAGTTCACAGGTAAGTTGCCAACAAATACAGTTCTTTTCAGTTTAACTCTTTCTTCAGCCTTGCTCCAGGCCACTTTACGTCGTTTCACTGCTAACGCATCTTCCATTGTTTCGCCATCGTCATAGGTTTCCAGAGCTTTGCGTTTGACTTTCTTTGAATGTTCTTCCTTTTCAGCATTATCTGCATTTTTTAAAGCTTCTTCTCTGGAACATAAAACAGATCATTAGTTTATAGCTGCTCAAACTATAATATCAAAACAATATCAACAACAGCAAGATTATGAACCTGTCCTCCAGCCTCTTTTCAGCTGCTGATTTTTGTTTTGTCTTCTTTTTCACCACTTCTCCTACATGTGGCACACAACCTGCTACCTGTTTCACAGGACTGACCTTAACTTCAGGCTGAAAGATCAATTCAAAGAAAGAAAAATAAAGATCATTAATATCAAACATAGCACAAAGATAGAGGGGTTAGTGCAGGAGTGTCCATCATTTACAATGGCAGAAAAGATATTGAGATAAATAAAAAATTATTCGCCAAATATGAGGTGGATAGTAATTGTTTTAGAATATACTACATGGGAACATGGTTGTTTTAGTTTATTTTAATAATAATTATTATTATTTTTTAAGTGCCGCAGTTTTCTCACATGCTCCTTTGTCACCAGTTCTGTTCATAATTTTTATGGACAGAATTTCTAGGCACAGCCGAGGTGTTGAGGGGTTCTGGTTTGGTGGCTATAGGATCTCATCTCTGCTTTTTGCAGATGATGCCGTCCTTTTGGCTCCATCGAGCCGGGACCTTCAGCTATCATTGGAGGGATTCACCGCTGAGTGTGAAGCAGCCAGGATTAGAATCAGCACCTCCAAGTCAGAGGCCATGGTTCTCAGTTGGAAAAGGGTGAAATGCACCCTCCGGGTCTGGAATGAGGTTCTGCCCCAAGTGGAGGAGCTCAAGTATCTCAGGGTCTTGTTCACGAGTGAGGGGAGGATGGAACGGGAGATCGGCAGGCGGATTGGTGCAGCCTTTGCTGTAAAGCGGGGCTTGTACCGGTCCGTTGTGGTGAAGAGGGAGCTGAGCCGAAAGGCAAAGCTCTCAATTTACCAGTCGATCTACGTTCCAACCCTCACCTTTGGTCACGAGCTTTGGGTAGTGACTGAAAAACAAGATCGCAGATACAGGCGGCTGAAATGAGCTTTCTTTGCAGGGTGGGGGGCTCTCCCTTAGAGATAGGGTGAGAAGCTCAGCCAACTGGGAGGAGCTCGGAGTAGAGCCGCCGCTCCTCCGCGTTGAGAGATGCCAGTTGAGGTGGCTCGGGCACCTGATTAGAATGCCTCCCGAACGCCTCCATGGTGTGGTGTTTCGGGCATGTCCAACCGGGAAGAGACCCCGGGGTCGATCCAGCGCTGGAGGGAGTATGTTTCTCGGCTGGACTGGGAATGCCTTGGTGTCCCCCCAGAAGAGCTGGAGGAAGTGGCTGGGGAGAGAGACGTCTGGACCACACAGCTTAGGCTGCTGCCCCCGCTACCCGACCCCGGATCAAGCGGAAGATGATGATGATGATGATGATGACGACGACTCATGTTTAAGTGCAAGATGTAATTTATCAAAGTGGACTGTACTACTCCTATTTGTCAGTATGTACAGCTTGATACTGTGCATTTTTGACAGACACCAGGAATAATGAGTACATTAATCACACTGGTTTGCAAATAATCTCCCATAAAACTTGAATAACTTGTCTTAGTTTGAGTCTGTGTTGATGTGAAGTTCAACAGCAAATGTTTATGCTCTGATTTTACTTGGTTTCATGTACTGGTTTTAGGGATCAGTTTATCACCATTGTGCTACTGGAAGTCCAGCTTGCGTACTTACCTTTGGTGCTGGAACGAAGACCAATGTGTTCTTTGTGGCTGCAACTGAGAAGAGTGAAGACAGAATCCCAGATGTGGTCTGATCTGCAGCCAGACTGTCTGATACCTGGCCAACAACATAATCCTTCTGACTAGTGCTGTCAGAAGCTGCCACATCACTGAGAGAGAAAACACAGTCAGTCGAAAGTCCATGAAAATCTCATGCACCATAGGAGGCTGGTTGAAATGGGCTATAAAAGGTGAAACCCATTCCTGTCTTATGAGGTGATATATTAATTAATCACGCTTTTCTCCCCACACCAAAAAAGACTAATAGACAGGCTAAGCATACATTTTCCAATCAACCCACAAAATACCCTATCACTTTATTAATTTTTCTATATTATACCACTAAGACGTTGTGTTGTAAGGCACAGATATTAGACTTCCCATCTAATAACTCAACCTGCCATTCCGGTCAGGTACAGGTGTCATGATATGTTAAGAACGTGATTATAATACACTAATACACAAGACTTGGGCAGCAAGTTGGGGTAGTGGTTAGCAAGTTCGCCCTACAGCAAGAAGGTCCTGGGTTTTTCCTGGGCTCACAGCGTTTAAGTGTACAGTTTGCATGTTTCCTCCCACATCAGGCAAACTAGCTGTTCCAAATAGTACCTTGGTGTGAGTGTAAATGTTTGTGTGTCTGCCCTGCAATGGTCTGGCGAGCTGTTCAGGGTGTACTCCGCCTTCGCCCAGTGTCAGCAGAGATAGGCTCCAGCCTCCCTGCAACCCTACGTAGTAGGATTAAGCGGTTCCTCAAATGAATGTGTCAGTGAGTGAGCAGCTGGAATTTAGACACAGCAAGCCACATTGCCAAATCTCATATGACTCCCTGCTACCCAAGTACACTGGATAAATTAGAAAGAACAAATCAGTCGGATGAATACTGTCGTGGCAGACACAGTTCGATTCACCAAGAGACGTAGGTTCAAAATCAGGAAAAGTTCTATTCAGTCAGAGTGAAAAATCAGCAAAGCGTTTAGCAGTTCAGCACAACAAGTGTGACCTTCAAATGAGCATTCGAAGACCACCAACCCCTCTGGAGCAAGAGCTTTTGTACCCTAGTCAGCTCTGTCTTACGTTTTGCCACAATAATTAATTCCTGGCCTACTGGAGAAGACAGAGAGAGGACTGAGAGATCGTTTACTCCAGGCTTTCCCACTACGTTGAGGCTAGGTTTGTGACCGTGGGCCATTTTCCCACTTTTCTTTGATGCTCAGCGAAAAGCCTTCGTTCAGATGTAATCTTTCGTCCGTGCCCTGTAACTTTGCACTACGTTAAAGCAACCGTTGGGGTCTCATCTGGGGATAGGTTTACTAGCACGTCACCCATATCCCATTTAAGCAGCCCTGCAATTTCTTAATGCCTCATATAATCTTGTTTCACATTAATCATCATTTAACAGATTCAAGAACAATCATAACCACCTTGTATGCTATCATGATTACCATTCTATAGGCCTTCCTTCTATAATACCCAATGCCACATGTTTCCAACCCTTGCTCCTGAGCTGTTAACTGATTGGTTGGTTTTGACCTGGGAAAACACTTGTGCTGGACAAGGTTAAGAACATGTGGCACCTGCATGATTTAACCTGAAATCAACGGTGTGATAACTACATTTATATTTTAAACATTCTAATTGATGGGGAAATGTCCCTCTTTACTATATATATATATATATATATATATATATATATATATATATATATATATGTATGTATATATGAATTATATACAGAAGTTAAATAATGAGCCTGTGTGTCAAGATAGAAGCAAACATTTATGCTCAATTTAAATGTTACAAACAGCACAATCATAAAAAGTAAAAATGATTTATTCTAAGACTGTATATAGTTTAGTGTGAATGTATATCATTTCAAACCTGTGTGCAGCATGTTGTTGCTGCTTCTTCTTCTTCATCATTCTTTTTCTTTCAGGATAGTTTAAAAGCTACTTATACGGTTTTCGCATTAATACCTAACGTTGTGTTGATATGATTTACAAACACGTATCTGATTAATAAAGCGAGACTTTTCTTCGCCGTTTACTTCTGAGTTGCACCAAGAGAATATTTCATGCGCTAGTTTAACCAACGAACCTCGAACACCACCAAAACACGTTTCCAGGTGTGCAACAGTTTTCTCTTCCCTCGGAAAACGATAACTTCAGTCCAACGTTCCGGGAATCCACCAACTCAGTATTGATTAAGCACTTAGATTGGATTCATTACAACAAATATTAATTCCACCAAAAACATGACAGCAACACACTGTTAGGTTGCCTAGCAGAAATAATAAAATGTAGGGTGGTACTATATTTTGGTGTGCGCATGTTTTTACGGACCATAATTTTGGGTGCACCATGACGCATTGGTGGAGGTTTAACTGGTAGAAGAAAAACGTCAAAGCAGGGGGAAATTGATTTACGGTATGATCTCAGTTGCTTTTTCGGTGTAATATATATATATATATATATATATATATATATATATATATATATATTTGTACGTTTGTTTGGGTTTAGTCTGTCAGTCGTTTCGGGCGGCGTAGTAAACAAACATGCTAAATGCTAAATGAGTGGTTAGCAGGATGCTATGTTTTTATTAGCCTCAGAGCGAGCTAGTTAAAGTTTTCCAGAGCAGAGCTTCTTAAACCCTGGTCTCTGAGGACTTGGAGGATCCACATCCTGCACATTTTAGTGTTTGTTCTCATCTCTCACTCATTTCCCGAACCGCTTAATCCTCCTCCTGGGGTCGCGGCTAGACTGAAGCCTTCGCTTCACCATTGCTGAAGGTACATCCTGAGCAGATAGATACACACGCACAACTATTTACAGTTTTTGGGCTGTGGGAGGAAACTGGAGTACCCGGGGGAAACCGACGCAAGCACAGGGAGAAGCACACAGAAACGCCACCGCGCCTGAACAAGTTTTTTTCTTATTCACTAAAAGTGATTGCTATTATTGCTATACATATCCTCGTGTGTTTAGAGAGGACAGTGTTGAAGAGCATGGTACTAGACATCGTCACAGAGATGCGGTTTATTGTGATCTCATGATCTTTTAGTAGGACCCGCCGGGACTTGTTTGTTTTTTAATGCACTAGCTCATTGTCGCCCCTCTTTGGTCTGGAGTTCTCTGCTTTGGCTTACAGACTATTTCAGACAGTTTAGTCAGTCTGTGACTTGTGAATTGTGATCTCATGATCACACTTGTGATCTCATGATCACACTGTGTCTGTGAATTGTGATCTCATGATCTTTTAGTAGGACCCGTCGGGACTTGTTTGTTTTCTAATGCACTAGCTCATTGTCACCCCTCTTTGGTCTGGAGTTCTCTGCTTTGGCTTACAGACTATTTCAGACAGACAGTTTAGTCAGTCTCCAGCCTCTCTCTCTCTCAGCACTGGAGAGTTTTCCTCACAGTTTCTGAGTGTAGGAGCAGGAACGAGGGGCTTCCACCATGAGAACCTCAACCGCCGGGTAGAGACTGTTGGATTTATTCAGTAGGTCCGTCCTACCTTCTTTTGCTTTCCGATAATGGATTTGGATTCATAATAATCTGCGTATTATCTTTAAGTACCAAGCCCTGTTGTGTTCTGTTCTCAAGGTAAATAAATAGTTGCATGTGTACTTATTTGCTTAACGTTTTGCATTAGCAACTCCAGCATAGATCAATGATAAAACCTAAAGTTTAAAAAGCTTTTGAGGTGCATTGTGAGATTGACAGTTTAGAAAAAGCTCAATCCCACGTCTATCCCCATACCCCATTCAAACCACTGTCCATGAGGCTCCACCCCTAGGAGCCCGGAGGGTAGATTGGTTATAAAAGGACTGACTGGAAACCCATCCAAACACAAACAAGAATTCTAGACCTGAAGTCTAGACTTTTCCAAATGTTGATTAAATCATAATTTTTAAGGTTATTTGTACAAGTAAGAAATAAAGTAAGCAAACTTTTGCATCTGGCTGGACTGTAAATACTCATATCACATGATTTTGTGCCATGTAGTGTGCAATGAAGATTCAAGAGCAGGATGAACACATGATGGAACAGGTGCCTGTGGACGCTGTGGGCAGGAGGGTGTTGTGTAATGGAGAACGGGCCACGGTGCAGTACGTCGGGACAGTTCCACCTACCAAAGGTGAGATTTCAAGAGCTAATAGATTTTCTCTCATCTGTTTTGATTTAGTGAGTTTCTTCTTCATTGGTTCTCCAGAAGTATTTGTCTTCCTCATATTCTAAGGGTTTTCTGATCCTGCGAAGAGAGGAATCTCCGATGCAGGGTTATTTTAAATATGATTTGCATATTTAAATGTTGGCATGGACAGGGAGGGGTCAGGTACTCCTACATGTGCGCCCAATTCCACGCTGATTCGGATGTTCTAAGGAAATGTGCTTGGATTCATGCGTTCGCACAGATTCATACATCTGAATTTTTTTGTGCGTACAACGTTTTCTGGATTTAGGCGTATGCCATTTTTCAGTAAGAATTCCACGCAAGTCTTTGTACATGAGGCCCCAGGTCTTTGTACATCTAAGCAGTCTTTAAATTGACTGGTAAGGTAATTTTTCTAGATAGTTGTGTTGGATTTGCAGTTTCATGTTGAAGCTGTTATGATTTGGATTGTGAAATTAATTTGATTGATTTGATAAACCAGTTTAAACTCCAGAACCATTAATTTTTATTAACAATAATGATAAATTATTAATAATTATTAACAACCAATTTTTACATTCATGGATTGTCATTTATATTGGTGCACTTGAGCTTCATACCTATGCAAATATTGTAAAGCCTTGATTTTGTTGTTGCATACATGCCCACATAGGCGCATGCACAAAGCCACCATCGGCGCTAAGTGCACTTACTTTTAGGCAGAGCCTAAATATTTACATTAGTAAGTTGTAAATGATAAACATCAATGGTAATTTTGAACTTTATGAACCCTGTTGTTGTTTTAATTGAAGGATTGTGGCTTGGTGTGGAGTGGGATAATCCAGAGAGAGGCAAACATGATGGAAGCCATGAAGGTGTTCGTTACTTCAGATGCAGGTAAAGATAATGTTTAACCTGATTCAGATTTTTTTAAAAAATCTAATCTCTCAATCTGTCTCATCTATATCATGATTCCACAGTAGCTAGCTTGTTAGTAAATCAGGGTAAACGAGCTTACACTATCAGCAACACACCCAGCAAGCTTCAGAGATATACAGAAAGCAAACTGTCATTTTTCTCTGTGGATCATTAACTTTAATAACGGCTTCAGAGCTTTTAATAAAAATATTAAATAAATGAAATAGGAATAACATCACAGAATACACATATTAATTAGTCCACAAGTGAATCTTCATAACTAATTACATTTTTGAAAATATTTTACAGATCTAAGTATGGTACATACAGTATTTGTGCTTTGCAAAAGTTTTGGCCTCTGTCTCATTCTTTTAGAATCCATACTTTGATTATAACGAGAAAAGTAAAGGATGCGAGTGATGCCAGTCGATTGAAATGCTGACACGTGGTTTGTATTGTCCTTTGTCTTAAAGTCACCCAACAGGTGGTTCATTTGTGCGTCCTAAAAAGGTCAGCTTTGGTGTGGACTACCTATTTGCAGTAAAGCAGCGCTACGAGATGGCACTGGATCAGGCCCTTGGGGAGGAGGTACAGATTTCGACCAAGACTGTGCAGATGGTCGGCTTTGACTCCATTCTATTAAAACAGCGGTGAGTAATAAGATATCTGTGAAAGTGGGGTGTTCAACGAAAGGTAAAGTTCATTTAGCTTCATCAGAATTATCAGATTTTAATTGGTTACTGCTATTTTACAGGGTGGAGAATCTCTTAGATGTTGTTCTCAAAAATTGTGAAGTGTCTGGTCCGGGGCCTGAAAATGAAATCAGGAAAAACACACCTAGTATCCTTCTGAGGATCAGTAAATAAAAGTAAACTTTCTCCACATAAACTCTGCATTCCTTTGCAGTAAGGTGTGTGTGTGTGTGTGTGTGTGTGTGTGTGTGTGTGTGTGTGTGTGTGTGTGTGTGTGTGTGTGTGTGT
>JAOUQZ010000004.1:7362946-7388696 GCA_028564935.1 Neosilurus hyrtlii
CACACACACACACACACACACACACACACACACACACACACACACACACACACACACACACACACACACATTCATATGCACAGTCATATCTAGGCTTAATTTAGGGTCTACCTAGTAGCATATCTATAGGAGGAAAACAAAGAAGAAAGAAGTTGAAGGAAATCCATGTAGGCATGAGGAGAACATTCACACAATCTACAGTGACAAAACACCAAAGTTTAGGATTAAAGATTTTAGCCAATTTTAACCAAACTCTGTCATGAAGTAAATTTAAATTGCCTTAATTTCACAGGGCAAAATCTCAAAATGTTTTCTACAGAGAGGAGGCACATACGCCTCATGGAAAGAAGGTTCAGGGTTCAAGTCTTGGCTTGGCGTGTTTCTGTGTGGAGTTTGCATGTTCTCCCCATACTTGCATGGGTTTTCTCTGGGTAACTGGTTTTTCCATATAGCCAGTAGGTGTAGTGTGTGAATGGTTGTGTGTGTTATTCCCTGCAATGGAGTAGCAAGCTGTTCAGAGTGTACCCCACCTTCGCCCAGAGTCAGTTTAATGTTTTATACAGAATTTCTAGTCCACTTTTTGTAGCTCTATTCACTCATCCATCACCGCACGCTGCTGAACATCAGAAAATGTAAACCAAAACCCAAACCTGTTTATAAAGGCCATTAGGAAAGGCTGGGAAAACAGCCCTTGATAGTAGACTCAGGATTTTACCCTCATCAAGAAATCTAAAATCTGTGAATATGCTAATATAAATATGAATACTGCATGGCCAGGAGGTGCATATGGTTTTAAGAGGCAATGTGGTAGATTTTTAGCACGATGAGTGCTTAATGCAATAATTAAAAATAATTATGAAAAACATGAATGTGTGAATTTAATCTTGTTCCTTGCACAGGAAGTGACTAATCTGTCCTATGGTTTGTTCAACCAGTTGCTAAACAGACATAGTGCACACACTTGTACATTGCACCATACACTGTACCCTGGCATGATCTGCCATCTCCTGTGAAGCCAGCCAGACAGGAGCAGTCGTACGTTGATCCGCCGGTGTAGCTGCAGCGTGCACGTTCACGGTCACAGTCATGTGTCCCCCTCTGACAGTGATTGATGTTGTGGTGCAATTCTACAAAGGAAGAAACACAGACACGCTACTGAGACGAGAATAGACATCCTACTTCCTTTCTAGCTATTTTAAACAGCAGTGAACTTTCCTGTAGTTGTTTTTAAAATTATGAAACACACACTCACACACACACACACACACACACACACAGATTGACGCAAACTATTTGCTGGACTTACGGATGCAGGTGCGGCCATCGGCGCTGAAGTGGAAGCCGTCCATACAGTCGCAGCGGAAAGTCCCAAGTTGGTTATTACAGATAGCATTAGGACCACAGATCTGTGGGGTCTCCGCACATTCGTCAATATCTAAGAGATAAGGAAAACTAACATTTACTATTTAAAGCGGGAAAGTGCAACTAATTTAACTTGACCATGTCAATACTCTTCATTACATTTACCATAGAAAAGCTCACTCTGGATTTGTATAATGTGGGAATCATAGTACCATCCTAAAACCTTAACGTATTGAAGTTCAATCTTATCATTTAGATGTTCATTGTAGAACATAATATTCATAAACTAGGAATTCTGCAGTAATTACAGTTATAGTAATATGCAATCTATGTACTGAGAAGAGAGTGAGAACCATCAGTAGTTCTAATCAGTTACTGCGCTAGTTTAATAAACAGTATTCTGCAATTTTATCAGTTTTTCTAATCTCAGACATTAAAATGCACATGGGTGAAGGCTGAAATAACAGAGTCCTGTTTTTCCAGCCAACAGTTTGTTTTTTACACAGTTAACTTGAAAGGCAATCATGAAAGACACAAGGGAAAAAAAAAAAGAGAAAAAGTAAAATGGCAAAAACACATGCTATGATAAGGATCAGCTTTTCACATTAATGTTCCAACAACCTCCTTCACCCTCAAGTCCAGGAAAGAGCAAACAGAGGGTCTGTAAGTCCACAAAAAGCTTCTTTCACCCTAGGCATCAAATTAAATTCCTACTTCCGCCATTTTCACAACTTATTCTTTCATTATTGGTTATTAGCATAAATAGACCATTCATTTCAATTCTGTAAAGAGAGGGAATATGCCAGAGACCGAAACCTGAGCTCAGGATCGTATCAGGGATACAAGAACAGCCTCTCCATATATTTGATCAGTCTACTTATACTTTCTGGTTTAAGATAAGCTTATGATTTATGACTTTGTCTAGAAATCAAAGAAAAAAGAAATGTACCAGGTGTTAAACCTGCTCTGAAGATATTAATGTTAGATTTTAGTTTCTACTTCAGTGTAATGACTAAAAAACTGGATACACAAAGTATTCACAGGAGAGAATTTACACAAGTGTGGCATTCCTAAAAATCCTATTTGATAAAAAAAAAGTTGTAATTGAGCTGCGCTCTTCAATTAGTTGGGATTTGCTATTATTAAAATAGACACAATAATGAAGAAAATTATCATTTATGTCAAAAACATTTGTGACTTGTGCGACAAAAATCACAAAGTGTAAAAAGATCAAAATTAAAACTTTTTAGCACTTGGTTAATGTAGAAAAGTCTACTGATAATCATGAAATGAAGAAAGTGACGTCTGGACCTCACTGCTTACGCTGCTGTGCCCGCGACCCAAATCCGGAACAAGCAGAAGAAGAAGTTGAAAATGAAAAAATGTTTTCTAAAAACTGATGACAGAAATTCAGTTTTAGTGGTGTATCTAGACACAGGCTGCATCTGAATACTCACATTTACCTATTACTAAGAAAACAGTACAAAGAGGGGTACATAGGATTCAACTGGAGCTTCTGAATTAAGGAAGAAGAATTTCACTGGGGCGGAAAGATAGTGTAGTGGTAAGCACATCCGCCTCAAAGTAAGAAATTCCTGGGTTCAAGTCCCATATCCAGCAAGGGAATTTCAGTGTGGAGTCTGCATGTTCTCCCTGTGCTTGTGTAGGTTTCCTCCGGTTACAGTCACTTTGAAGACATTTTACATATTTCATCCGTTCCAGTGGAAACCCATGTAGCCTATAGCGCTCTTACTGAGTCTTGATGTTACAAAGAGCTCTCATTACAAAGAGTTCTCGTAGACCATTAAAATACACTGAAGTTTTGAAGAGGTGTTTAGATTTTGCACCACAGGATCAGATGTTTTTAGAAGAAATTTCCCCCAGACATTTTCTTCCAGTTGAATATAAACATACAAGTCCTCAAATTCTAACCATATGTTTACATCACATACATGTGTCGTTATACATCGTATAACACAAAACTACTGGTTTTATTCAGGAAGTAAAGTTTAATTTATAATTTACAGAGATTTACAAGAAATCTAGAAAGTTTGTTGGTTGTATGTGAAATGGTTCTGAGGCTCACCGTAGCATGTGCGTCCGTCCCCCGTGAAGCCTGTTGCACACTGGCATGTGAACTGGGTTCCCTGGCCAGGGTGGCAGGCTGCATTGATGTCACATCCATGTCTCCCGGTGTAACACGGGTTCTGCTCTGGGGTTCCACCTGAAATTATTGTGCGGGAAGGTTTCAAGCCAGCATGAACCTCAAAAACAGTACCGTCTCCTACATGACATGATGATATTACTAATACGGCGTATTAGAAAACAGCAATGTCATTATCCACAATTTTCACTTGTCTTGTTTCTATCCTTTAAACAACATTAATCATAATGGAAATTATGTTTTTAAACAAGTTCTTAACTTGTGTTGTTTTAGGTTCCCAGGTTCTGCATGCAGCAGTTTAAAAAATAACACAATGAAAGAGAAATGATAACAACCAAAAAACAATGCACGTAAGCAGTTCATAAAGCACAGCCCTGTGTACAGTATTTTTATAAAGAGTTAAAAAAAACAAATCTTATCAGAACCTGGATTTAAAAATCCACAATTTTATATTGTTTACAGTTTTTACAGCATCTCACCTCAAACCTTTATCCTTAAAACTCTCAGCAATACCTGACATCTAAAATTATACACCTGCAAGATCTGATGTTTGGTGAGTAATAAGTAGATGAGTGTTTGGGTCAGTTAGTCATGGTTTCCTCTGTTCCCTGGATGTCACGGCCCTCAAATTACTTTTAAAACTAGCCCTGAACTTTTCTTTTGTAAAATAACAAAAATGTTCAGTATAATAGAGGTTACTACCATATTTATGTTACATTTTCCCCCAAAAAATTCTCTGTAATTCTTACTTGTTAAAATGTCAGTATTAGCAAACAACAAATCAAATTACTTGTCTTTATCTTTAAATCCTCGTTTATATCAGCCCCGATTCTAAATGCTTTACTGTACACTCTTTCTTCCATATTGATGAATATTTAATGAATTTCAGCATCACCTGCTCAACAAAAATTGGACCATGTGTTGATATTCATCTGGATAAAAAACTATTTCCCATCTAAAGCCTTGCACACATCTAGCCTCAAACAAATCCTGCTGTTTAAACATCATCAGGCAAGCAGGCTCCCCGGTGCTGAGAGTAGACATGTCGCTGGGCTGAGAGACAGCTGCTCATTAACGTTTGAAGTGAGAGCTCAGCCTGACAGGAAGCACTCCACAGATGTTAGTCCTCTCTAGTTGTAAACTCCAGCTGAGCCACGCCTGCTTACATAACCTGCCCCCACACTCAGAAACTTACCCCTATTGCCTCTTGACCAGTGTGTGATGGCAGACACACACACATACACATAAATACAAATACAGATGCACTCAGGAATACAGATGTTCATATATTCAACATTGGTCTTTCTTTTTTAAAAGTAAATTTAGCAAAAAAACACCTTCAGCTCTTTTTTAAATCTTCAAACATCTGTGCCCACAGTTGCCTCAGATTCTTGTCCTTGGCTGATAGGAACAGTATGCAATGTGGCCTTCTGCTGTTGTAATTTATCAGCAAGGTTCTTCATGTGCATTCTGAGATGTTTTTCTGCTCACTGTTTTTCTATTGGTGTTAACGTAGCCTTCCAGTAATTTCAAACCAGTCTGTCCATTCTCCTGTCTTGCTCAACAAGACTTTTGTCATGTTCCCAAAATGCTGCAAAGTCTTAATCCCTCTGCTCTGAGGACATTCCTGTGTCACAAAACCTAATGTGATAGTTTAATCTCTAACTAGCCAGTGAGTCCTTCCAAAAATGCTAAATAAACATCTTACAGAAAGTGCCAGAATATCAGTATTTGCTTCCATTAAAAAAATCATTCCACTTTCATGATACAAACCCCTGTGTAATTGTTCTAAAAAAATAACCAACATCTTCAGCATTACAGTTAAAAAAAGCATAAAATATACATTAGTATATACTACACTGGAATGGCGAGATCTGATTGGTCCACTATCAGGGGATTTAAAAACATTATCCCCAGTGGTTAATATGAGAATCAAAACAAAGCACACTCAGTTTTCACAGTCATTTGGAAAAGGAGGCATCATTAAAGTTGCATGTCAAAATGGAAATATGAACCCCAAAAATCCTCCTTTAGGTTTTTAGTTTATGTTTTTAAGTAGTTTAAAACTACAAAAGAATATACAAATTAAACTCTGAATGAGTAGATTAAAAAAGATACGCCGTTATTTACACAGTGCTAGCTCGGCTTGGAGCGTGCAGAGCTGACCTGTTATGGTTGAAATATGTAAAAATAAACTATAAAATTCTTGTTATATTTTTCTTTTGTTTTATGTTTCTGTGTAGTATATACTAAAACTCAGTATGATCTGCACAGCTCTTAGCTCTGCTGAAAGCATCTGGAGCCCACATGACCTGCCACTATAATGGTTACAATCTTTAGTTTGCCTTTTATTTTCTTGCATAGTCTATACTAAAACAGTATTATGGACTTATCGACTTGTTGGATGTAGCTGATTTGAATACACTATTCTGTGATATCCACCTCACTTTGACTGCATGTTTAATTCATTATTTTGCCAAAAAACCAAAGTGGCTTAACAAAGATAGTACAGATTTTTAACCCTATTAACAATCAAGGATATGAGCTGGAGTGAACCACACTCCAAAACATTCATCAGCACTAACAGTGATCAACACATCACTACTGCAACGCAAGAATTTCTTGCAGAGGAAAAGTGTTATAATCTTCAGTGTTCTACCATGACAATATAGCTACTTACTGATGGGGCCGACCTTGTTGCTCATGGCATAGCGGATGAGCTGATTTGTCGAGTCATACATGACAAACACCTGGTCCACTCTGAGCTGCTGGCTGGATGGCACAGAACGAATTAATTCAGAATGTGGGCAGCTTTGGAATGTGATCCTCTGCCTCCATAGATAGTTCAGAGTCTGGACAGGAGCCTCAGGGGGGCTTACTGTGTATTCCCGAGTGGAGGAGGAGGTGATCACTGAAATGGGAAAAGATACAAATGTTTTATTTCTTGAATGCTTGCAATTACTGCTGCTTCAGTGTTGCACAGCCTGTAAAACGTCTGACTCACAGTTGCCACTGTACTGGTAGATCTCAAAGTAGGGGTCAATTTGGACACTGGCACCAGGGGAGACTTCTGGGATTCTGCCATCCAGATGAGTGCTCACCACTAGGTGGTCATGCTCATCAATTCCTTTGAACTCCTGGTTGATGGTGAGTTTCTCACCACCTGGTTGAAAGATTACTTCAGCTTGGCGAGTGAAAACCCCTCCTGTGGGTAGAGGAACAGAAAGGAATGAAGGAGTGAAATTGGGACAGCAAAGATGGTATGACTTAAAGCATTCCCTAAGACATGTGCTTTCACTTTAAAAGAGTCAGGATTTGAGTGATGAGGAGTCAGCTGGAAGTGTGTTTTAAGCTTTGTGCTTATATTAGGCAAAGAAAATGAAATGGACTCACTGGCACCTTTCACTGGGACAAAAACAGCACTAGGGAATGAGGAGAGTCTGCCTGAAGTCTGTTTTATCAGAACCTATTTTGCATGAATCCTGCCAAATTGATAAATACATTCTCCAAAAAAAGCAACATCACAGCATTTATTTCCATTTAGAGTCAGGTTACTTTTTCACTAACATCTTGAACTGATGATGGGAAAATCGAACCACTCCATAAAATCTTCTCCAGACTCGCCATAGGGTTAAAATCAGGACTCTGTGGTTTGAGTTCATGTGTGAAAATGATTTCTCATGCTCTTAAAGCACTCTTTCATTATCTGAGCCCCAATTTTATATCTGTGCCAACAGGGAGGTAAAAGTTCATTGATAAGATAACCTGGTCATTCAGTACAGTCAGGTCATCACCTGATTTCATTTAACTGACACATAATGTTGCTTGACCTGACCAACTGAAGCAACAATGCCATGGTGATTACAGGCTATTATCAAGGCTAACAAAATATTATTGTGGGACTTTTTATAACCAGGCAGTGTATTACATTTTATCATCTGATGAGAACTCAAAACTGACATTGCGTCCAAAATAAATGCCCAAGCGACTGGATGTAATAAATGACAAAAAAACAGAACCGTGTGTGGCATCATACTGTTCAGTAACACTAACCAACTAGATTTCTCTAGTAAAATAGCATAATGTGCAAAGTTAAACTCAATCCCAACAGGAGCAAAACATTAAAAAAATCAGAGCACAAAGTCTGTAACTGTAACAAAGTGTGTAACTCTCCAGTCCAGACACTACACAAAAAGTGGTCTCTCTCTCTCTCTTTTTTAAAAAAAATCATATATCATACATATTTTTCATGGATTAGATTAGTCTTTAACAGTAAATGTCAATGACAAATTTTAATCAAAAAATCTTATAGACAGTTTAAACTTTTCACTAGTAGTCTACACAGATTTAATTATATCATGTGGTATTCCCTTACCAATAATGCTGAAGCCATTTTTATATCCTGGCTGCTCCAGTGCAAAGGCCCAGCCAATGATCCCACCGAGTGAGGCGAGAGGCTGCATGGAGTGGCCCACACTGGCTGGAATGCCACTAATGGCTACATAAGCTCGTCCGTCATTGACTACCACATATGAGTGCAAGTCATTGTTAGACAATTCCACCGGGGAACTTGAGCTGCCAATGTAGATTCTTCCATTAACTTTCCCATTCATCCTCTGCGGCTTGCCTGTACATCGAGCAACCGCAGAAAACTTCAGTCAGTGTACCTCAAAAATATGCAATGCCAATAAGTAAATATAAATTCCTGATAAAATAAGCATACCCTCAGCGACACACTCTTTCCCACTGCCATAATAGCCAGGTTTACAATGGCAGCAGTAACCTGTGTCATAATCTCGGCAATCTGCAAAACTAGAGCACTTGTGTCTGTTGTTGGCGCACTTCTCATGATAAGAAAACACTGCAAAAAAAGAAAAAGAAAAGAAGACCAACATGTTTTTTAAAAATGTACAAAAGAAAATGTGAAACACAATTGCCATTGAAATGACTATATTAATGCATTTAGTATTCAGTGGTATTACTAGCATTAACCATCACTTTAGCTTGGCTTTAGCCATCATGCAGATAGTACTTTACCATTAACATCTAACTCTTCATCCTGTTCGTCCAAAACCACCACCTGCGGGTTGACTGGTCTGGGCCCCCGAGGTAACGGGTAGTCTTGAGGGTGAGGGTTGCTATATTGAGGAGGTTGGTGGTTGTATGCCCGCTGAGACTGATCTTGAATGATAGGCTGGACTTCCAAGTGTGCTAAGGTTGGCTCTGGTGGGACATTTTTTGGTATGCTTATCTCGGGTGGGATTGTTACTACTTCATAAAATGTATCCTCTGGGATCTCATCCATTCCAGAAAATCTTGGCTCTAGGATTTCAGTAACTTCCTGGGGAAACACATTCTCTTGTACAGTAGTGACCTCGCCAGGTATAATATTTTCCAAAGAGGTCAAGCCAATCTTGTAAACCCATATGCCACGTGTCCCAGAGTTTGTTAGTCTGTGAAAGAGGACAAGAGTAAGTATAAGTATCTCATGTTTAATCTTGTTTCACGTCCAAAATGCAAAGGATTAACACTTACTCTGTGAGCTGTCTGATGTTTGTGCCCTCAACATCACCGAGTATGCGATAGTAAGGGCCTTTTTTCGGCCAGAACCAAGTCCCAATCATACCCTGGCTGAAGCCAGCCTCAATATCCCGACTCACGCCCTCTACAGCAGTGGAGAAGTAATGCATGTCATCTTTTGGGTAAAGCATTATGGCATAGGTGGTCAGTTCTGTAGATGCTAAGACAAGCTGGAAAGTGTTTCTCTGCAAAAATCAAAATAAAAGGGATTATTTTTTCAAATGCAGAAATAGTACATAAAATTTGAGGCCAAAATTAATTGCATATCATGAATAAAGTATAGTAAAGTATTTATCGATATTCATTGTTAAGCAACTTGCATTTACAGGAGAGCCATCTCCTCTTTCTGGTACTCCATGAGCTGCCACGTTCTCCCAGGTCACCACAAAGGCATGAGTCAACTCAAACTTGCTTTCACTTGGAAAAGCCTGGCTGATCTGCTCGCTAACCCTCTGCAATAATTCTGGGCTGGTGTCCTGCCGGAAGTAGACTTTTCCAATGCCGTCACTAGTGTCCAGGTCCCCAAGGGAAGCTGCAATAATTCCAAAGCTAGCGGGCATCTTACCCAAATACTCTGACTGAGCTGGAGGGTTATACACAGAGACAAAGCCATTGGTGTTCACCTGCAAAGGAAAGATAATCAGTCAAAACCAAGACAGAGGTCAAACATTATACTTTATTTTATAGGTCAATACATTATATTATAGGAAAGCATTATACATGTTCTTATTTTGGTGCACTAACAGGCCGTGACCAGTCATTTCACTCAAGCACCACAAGAGCTTTGAACCCAGAACCTTCTTGCTTCTAAGTGCACATGCTATGGAAAACAGATTTTTTTTCTTGTTATTTTCTTAAATAAAATAAAGTATGTCAGTGTGACTTGGGAACATACTAGGCGTTTCAAAGTGGACTGTTCTCAGTATGTAATGGCCATTGAAAGAAAACAGACTTAGAGAAAAGGCCAAATAAAAAGTTCAATCATCTCACACAGAATCTGCTCTTAATTCTTATAGTGCCACGCCATTAACGTAGGAATGCCCATAGCAATCCAAATCAAGAAGATGGAGCCATCTACATTTACCAGACACCCTTTTCAAGAGAGACTTTATCTATATACAACTGAGTGTTAAGGGCCTTGCTCAAGGGCCCAACAATGGCAGCTTGGTGGCACCAGGAATTGTACCACCAAGGTTGGATCATCGGTCCAGAGCCTTAACCACTGAGCCACCACTGCCCTCTATCAGGTCAATCGGCAAATGATAAATTCAAGGAACAAGCCGAGATGTAGAAGAGTCAACATACTCTTTCAAAGTTTCATGTGAGGAGTATCATGATAATGCCTAAATCTAAACCTGGGAGATATGAACTAAAAATGTATATTCTCCATTTCGGAAAGGTGATATTTCTACTAAATCACCTTACCAACAATATTCATCTATCTGACGATATGAATGGTCATATCAAGATGTTAGATAACTTATTGATTTATCGCCCAACCCTAATTTAAAGCTACAGAATCAGTCTGTCAGGGTTTTCATACTTAATTTACCTACATGCTGCATCATGCTCACTGCACATTATACATAATAATATTGTTAAAATGTACTTACATTAGAAAGGAATACCATTTATATTAATACCAACTTATTTGATTTTAAGAAGGCCGTCGTCTTTTACAAGGGGCATTCTGAAGAGCCCTGAAGCAGCTGTAATCTTATTAAAACCTAGATCATTTAAAACTGCAGGACAGAAATACAGTTGCTTGATTCCAGACATCCAAAAGAATCGGTTAATCATGATGTAAGTAATAACTGACATCAAATTCAATTCTGCTGGATTTTTGGAAAGTAAAGTACTGTATCATCATGCAGTGAGGAATGCTGATGACTCTGGAGTTTATGTATAGCATGAACCTGTATTTGCCTGTACTGAGCTAAACACTAGAGATGAACAAGCTGTTTACTTTAAAACAAAAACAGTCACAGCTGCCAGTAATCTGAGTAAAAACTAGCAATACAGGCCTTATATTGTGTTTTACCATTTTCCTGTTTATCTTTACAGGCTGCGTGAAATACGTATATACACTGTGTACATTTTTTGAGGAACAATTCAGGGAACTATTTTAACCTCAGGTATTTCAGTTTATTACTGCAGTTTATAGTACAAACATTGTAAAAAGGGATAAGATGTTTGTTTCATTAAGGCATCCTCACTGATCCAATGATTGCTATGTTCATTTATGATGAACAATTAAAGTAATGTGCAGTGAAGACCACCACTTTTGTCTAAAAGAAGTAATAAAATATCGAAAAAATTAAAAGATAATAAAAAAGTAAAAACTTACTTCTTTATAATTTTTTGGTGAAAACGTATTGAACAATATTGTAGGCAATGAGAACCAAAAAAATCATTCCAACAATTATTTTGCGGTAAAAGTATGGCTAATAAACAAAAACACTGAAAATACCAATTTTCGGAAGGTGTCGCAAATTTTATTTTTTTTGACTGTTGCATAGCATGAATGAACTTAAAACCATATGGAATGGTTTAGCGAGTTAAGAAATAAAAAATAATAATAATTACACTTATACAACTTAAGAAAATGAAGATAAATCAGAAACCAAGTAATATTCAAGTATTTATTTCATGTAATATTGGATCATATTGATGAGAATAAGTAAACAAACAACAACATATAGTAATAACAAAAATAACAAACTCTTTTTTGAGGAAAAAAAGTCAATATTTATTGTGGCCACCCTTTACTTTGATTGCAGTATTTTACTTTTCAGGCATAGTGTTCACATAATATGTGAATACTATGCCTGAAAGATTATGTTTCATAGTATTATGTTTTAATTTCTTCACTTCATAAACCATTCCCTATGGTTTGAAGTTCAATATACTTGTCGGAATGATTTTTTTGGTTCTAATTGCCTACAATAGCATTGTTCAATACATTTTCACCAAAAAATGATTATATAGTCATTTTTTAACTTCTTTTTATTATGAGCCCTTTTAGACATAAGTGGTGGTGGTGTATAATCTTCACTGCACACTACTGTGTATGGAAAAAACAGCTTCAAAAAACGGTACTGAATCCTCAAAGTTAACTGGTCAGTAGGCATTAATATTCTTTAAAATAACAGTATGTTTCAAAATATTTTGTGCTAATATAAACAGATAAAAATATGCAGTTATTTAACAAACAAAAAAAACCCATCCATTGATATGCTTTTTAGACTTTTTCTGTAAGAGGAAGTTTATTTAACATTTTTATAAGGAGTTTCCATTGTCAGACTGGAACAGTCTGTTTCTTCAAGCTTTCTTCCACAGGGAAGTCTTTAGGAAAGAGTAGGGTGTGTTTTGTCATGCAAGTGATACAATGCAGTATCCAAAAACTTATCCAACCTTCTGTCCAAGGCCTACTGGGAGATCAAAAATATAATGTGCAAAAAATCTCAAATTCATGACATAGTCTTCATTCCTGCTGCTACAGTAATCTGAAGGCTCTGAAGTGATCCTGTTTATAGCCTGAAGGGCAATAAACTTTGGCATGACAGAGGTCTTCTGTCTTCGGGAGGTCTTTTATGTCTATTTCATGCCTGAAGGACAATAGCAGCTGATGAAAGACGAGCACATTTGACTTAAGAGCCACCTCCAGAGTGGATCAGGGTCACTTGGAAAATTAAATATGTTGAGGAAGCCGTGTTTTGTGACTCTTAGTAAAGGCTTAGCAAGCTTTTTAATGGAAAGAAGGGGAAATATCCTGCTTGGATCAGTAATGTGAAGCGAAACTAATCCGAGGCATGTTGGTTTTCACTGAGCTATAAACATGAAAAGGAAAACTATGTAAGGAATCTAAAAGGTTTTATGTAACATGGAGCAGGACAGACTAGCATTAACCTCAGTTCCTGAGAGTCCTGAAATTCAATCAGCACATCTGTATGTCAGTAATACGTTATGTTACAGACTACACAAGGCATTAAAATACATCACTTAAAATGGCATAATCTGATTAGTCCCCTCTCCTGGGATTAGAAAATATAATTACAGGTAGATAATGTGTGAATGAAAACAAAAAATACTCAGATTTTCAGGGCATCAATATCATACTTTTAAATGGAAAAACAAACAAAAACAAAGAGCTTACCTGACCTGCCTCTGTCATGGTTAAAATATACAAAATAAACAACAAAAATTTCATTTTAGTTTGCTTTTCTTTATGGTTCCTAAAACTCTTAAAAGAAAATTAAACCCAAACTTAAAATAAAAGTTTGCATGTATAGTTTGTGTCTGTTTCTATTAAAAAGTGCCCTTTCATAATATATATTTTTTTCATGTAGACAATAAAAATTGTAATGTGAAAAGTAGCGAAAGGTCACATGATCACCCTGTGTTTTCCTCTGTAAAATGGAACTAATCTGCACATGAATGCATGGCGCATTATTCTTTTCTTTCCTATTTATGAGCACATGCTTGTTTGATGTGTGAGAATGGAAGTGCATATGATTTGCATTTGAGTCTAGTTTATAATTTAATTAACCAGTTCACTAGTTTATATCTGATTTTTTTTTTGTTTAATCTCTCTCTTTCCAACTTTTTGACTACAAACAAATACAAATGTGATGTAACCTTTATCCAAAAAAATAGGCTGTCACTGATGCTGTGATGGATGAGCAATAAAACACTTTGAGATGTGCTGCTATTGGATAATAATCAATTTCAGGGTGGTATATTGACCCTGTTGTTGATAAGCACGTCCCATCATGTTTTACCTACATAACCATTCTGAATGCTATCCTTCACAGAGTGAATGCGCTCTGTCGTTACCCTCCCAATCAGAGGAATTCAAACCCTGAATTGCCTAATCAAACCCCCACCCTCTTCTGCCTTATGGGGGAGGTGGACCCATGAACCTGCAGGCTTATATCAAAAGCCAGCTGAAGGGGTCGGGTGCACAGGAACTCGCTAAAGCAACATGACCTCGACCTGAGCAAGCAGAGACAGTGTAGAGAAAAGAAAGGAGAGTTTTTGTGCTGAGGGAGCATGACTGTGTGAACTGCAGGGGGAAATGAACCCAAGTCAACAAAACTACTAACACATAGCAAACTCAAAACCCATGGCTTAATCCTCAATAAGCACTTCCCATTGACATTCACACTGCCCACTCCTATGTGTAATCATTCTGGCCAATACATTTAAGTTCCAAACTCATGCAGGTATCATGGAGGTAAGCCCCTTATACAAGAGATTTTAACATTGAGTTTTCATTATGACTGGATACCTTAACATGGCCTCAACTATGCAAACAAAGTAAGCACCCTTCAATTGAACATGAAGAAGTACTCATAGCAAACTAAACACTGCATTAAAGTGGGGCGGAAGAACACAGTGCTACCCTTCTGCCAACAACACGTGAGGTCCAACAGTCAAAAATAACAATCTAAAATCTTTGTTCTATTTATTTAGAAGGTCACAGCAAGAGGTCTCTTAGCTAAAACATCTCTATCTTCAACTAAACTGGTAGTAAATTTTTAAGACCTCCCAAGGCAGAATAAAGTAAATGAAATGAATAAAATTCAAAGACAAAATTATATCAGCAAAATAAATGAATCTATGAAAATTTAAAACACATGAAACACATAACTACTCCCTGAAAGTGGCAGGCTACACCCTGAAAAGGTCGCTAATCTGTCACAGGGCTAATACCAAGACGAACAACCATTCACATTCACACTTGGCAATTTAGTGTAGTCACTTGACCTAATGTGCATGTCCTTGTACTGTGGGAGAATACTGGATTACCCAGAGGAAACCCCCCAAAAGCACAGACCATGAACACTCTACACAGAACAGCTCAGTATGCCATAAGATTCCAGCCCAAAACCGTCTTGCTGTTAAGTTACAGTGCAAAGGCACATGAAATATTAAATAAGAACATTCCTTATTATATTCAGGTTGACTATGAGGACTATGAGGCACAGTCCCTACTTGGCAGCCATGGGAACTGAGATAGAACTAGCCAGTGAATGGGAACTAGCAAAGACCAATATAAAATAAAATGAGTTCAAAAAATAATAAACTATAAGTGATGATTGTTAAAATCTGTAACAAATGAGAATAATGTTAATCTGATTCGATCAAAATTGACTTTGGTTGGAAGCTCAATAAGAACCATCTGTTGGTGCAGATGTTCTGCATGGGTAAGGCTACAAATGAGCCAAATTCATCCACTGAGTCTTGCTTCATGTTAACTGTAGGCCTACCCTAAATACTAGGAAACATTTTCTATGACTGAAAGCTTAAATACTTAAATACCTTTGTCATTAATGTAGTTGAAAAACTGATAAAACTTTAAAAACAATTCACAAAAGCATTACAAGGCTGCACTACCTCTCAAAAGTAGCCGTTTGAAGTTTGGATGTCTGCGCCACTTATGAAAAAACACCCAGGACCAAATGCTGCAGTTTTAGTGGGAAAAGCTGGCTTTCGTCTCACGTTGATGCTAGCCAATCTGTGAGCTCATGTATACCAAACAAAGAACTGGTTTCACGTATCCCAGTGAAAGAATATAACACTTTAACCTTGCAAACTGGTGACGAAATCAGTAGACTACACACTTAGGGTGAGCAGATCTTGTGCCCAGGCCTGGGGAACGAGAAGCTTCAGCAACCAGGAAAGGAATAACTCTTCTCCTTATTAACCTAGAAATTCATAAGGTACTAATGTTTACACTTATTGTGCTTCAGATAAATGCAACATTTAATGTTGTAACTAGAACACACACTACCGTACCATGTCTTACCGCCTTCTGCAAAACACACATCAGCTGTGGTGTACTTGTTGGTTGAACAATTTCATGATAAGTACATGCAAATAAAAAGCTGCAAATTTTAATTTCATTACCATTACGGAATGTTACAAAACTACAATAATAATTTTCCCTCCAATATCTTGTATTGAGGATGGGAGAGTGGAACCACGGTGTGAATTCTTTGTGCTCTAGCACCTCCCAAACACCTTTACGGGTGCTAAGGTGTGATTCCTCATGCTCCCTGAACCACTCCTTCAATATTAGAGCCTGCATTTTATATCCATGCCATCAGGGAAGAAAAATTCCATTAACTATCCTGGTCATTCAGTACATTCAGGTCATCATTTATTGCTTCATAATGTTGCTGAGCCTCGACCAACTGAAGCATTCCCAGACCAAGTACAGCCGCTAGAGTCTTGTACAGTGGCCACTATGACTGATGGGTACATCATGTGCTTCCCTTCTTATTCTGAAGTACCCATGACTCTGGAACAGGGTAAATGTGGGCTCATCAGGTCACATGACATCCAGAGTCTAATCTTTATGCTTAGTAAAGCCTTTTATTTTGAGTATTCTTACTAACAAGTGGCCGACAGTTGTTTAATCCCAATCCTGAGGAAATGCTCTTACTTTCATTATTAGACATAGCCATAAGTTCTACTCTTATTGTTATACGATTCAGCTTCTTCAAGAGTTTACATACTCTCAGATCACAATCAGTCAAGATTTTATTTTGATTTCTTGTGTAATGTTCATAATGCATTGGACATTTCTTAACCCAATTTTAGTAATTTCAGCAATCTAATGAAGCACTGTGATCTTCCGACATGGTTGCGATGTAAGTAACATATAGTGATAATCCCGACAGTGAGTGTCCAATCAAGGGCTCTTGTTTATTTCTTTTTTTAAATCCAGGTGGCTGCTTTTTTTTTTGGTCGAGCAGTGTATATAAAATCAGACCTTGTTAGAGGACAAATGACTGCATACTTGTTTGTAAATGCAGTTATTTAGCTAGCCAGCCATATGAGGTTGCATTACTCTACCTTATTATCATTCATATTAGCTAGAAGAGTTTTAAATATACATTTACTGCGGTTGCAATCATGTGGCCTACTTACTTTGTTTGTAAATAAATTTAGAAATTAAATTTTCAGTCCCGATGGCAAAATCTGATCCTTGATCAGCACCTTTAACATTAAACCTTATAATAGATGAAATTCACCACAGATTCTGTAATAAAGTAACACCCCGTAAGACCACCATGTCCTCATGTGCATGGAATTCGGGCCAACATATGCAAACATGTGAGTCTTCTGTCACACACTATACTGTTTACAGGGGTTGTGTCAACAAAATGGGTAAAAAAGGCTAGACAGCTAAGCAAAAACAAAGACTCAACAACCCGCGGAATCAGAGATGCAAGAGATGTTCCGATAACAAAAAAGTTCACTCATCTGCCGAAGAAAGAAAATGCTTAAGTGCTTAACAAATTAAGTGTTATACATTCAGCTAGAGCTGGACTTGGATTGGTTCATATGAATAATCTTTAAATCCACATGGATGATTCGCCCTGTAATTACTGTCTGAGACTCTAATGAAAAAGTAAGTAAAGGTGAAAGAGCCACCCAGCTGAGTTAAGTTGATTTACACAATCAGGTTTTCCACACACAGGACCAACAAAAGGAGGCGGATGGGAGCTTGTCACAGGCCGTCTCTGTGTGTTTAGACCAAACAATAGCAAGGTCACAGAGAGAAAAAGACACAGTTAAGAGTGTGGAGAGGGGTGGGTAATGTTCATGTATAGACTCCAGGAGAAAATAGAAGAGTAGTTGAAGCATTGTGAAAGGACCTTACAGATAACGAGCGCACTGGAATTACTAAAGAAAACTTCACTAGAGCTTGTGGCAGAATGATTAAAAACAAAACAATACAAAAAAGCCATTTTCCCAAACTACTCATAAAAAGATAGTCCTTCATAGGCAAGTATGTAAACAAATAAAATATGAATTGGTATCATAGCATAGGCAATAAAATAAAAATAAATATAGTAGTGAATTGTGTTTACTTTGCTCGTTACTATAATATAATTGAGTCCAAAAGTAAATGATGCTTTAAGGGCCTTCTGAGCTGCAGGTTGCACATTTACAGCATGAACAACAGGATGAAAATTCTGTCCAGTGTAAACCTTGGAATCCAGAACAAACAGCTTCAGTTGTGTTGAAATCACTACACTGAGTAATGACTCTGTTTATATAAAGGCCTGGCACTGAGAATAAATATTTAGACACCTTTTATTGCACTATTTACCTATATATAAGTCGAAAAGACAGAGGGGGGCGGGGAGTGAGGGGGAGAGAGAAAGAGAGAAAAAGTGAGAGGGAGAGAGAGAGAGAAAGGGGGGAGACAGAGAGAGAAAGAGAGAAAGAAAAAGAGGGGGAGAGAGAGAAAAAAAGAGAGACAGTGAAAAAGAGAGAGGAGAAGGAGAGAGAGAGAAAGAGAGAGAATTTAATGTTGTACAATAAACTATTCGTGTACAAGTACGTCATTCCACAAAAGAAAAAAATACAGAGGCCTTATGATGCTCATAGAGAATGATATCTGATCCATGAACATCTGGACCTGAAAACGCCCGAGAAAGAAACAATCCAAAAGATTCTGTACGTGACGTTCATTCCTTTGATTAATACACATGTGAAAGTATTTAAGGGCAGCAGATTCCTGTGTAAATATCACAGTTTAATACAAAAAACCCAAGAGCTCTCTTTGTGTTGATTTCTTAATGGTGACCCAACAGATCAGCTCATCAGCTCTGCTTTATGAGATCATCCATCCCGTACAGCAGCAAGACTTCAGAGATTCCTGACTTTTTAAAAGTGCAGAGTTGTGTAAAGTCCTAATACAGACATAAAGCTAATAAATATTTAATAGAAAATGTGTAACAAAAGTCTTGCTGCATGTCCTCAGATCCCCAGCGCTCTGATCGATGAAGCATATGTTAAAGCCTTTGTGTATATGTGTGAGTCCAAGGCCTGGACCCAGGGGCCTCACTGGACCATAATCAATCCATGCCAATTCTGTCCTGGTATGGTCTGTTGGCTATTAGGCTTTCGGAAATCTCTCTCTCTCTCTCTCTCTCTCTCTCTCTCATACTACTGAGATTTTCTATTTTTATTGACATTATTGACATGTTAGGTTATGTTATACATAAAATATAAAATAAAAGCTCCTAAATCTACCCAGTACCAATAAATGAATCTTGTGCCAGTTTTGAATAAATTATTAAAATGCACAACATGGTCAGGTCAAAGTATCTTTAAGAGATGTTTGGGGTCTTGGGTAATATTTGTCAGATGTCACATAGCACCTCTAGTTCTAATCCATGGATATGTTTTGGTTTACCAGGAAATGGACACACAATAATATTTCCTTACACCACTTGGGCTCAGTGTTTCGAATATTTTCCCTCCAGAACCAAACACAGTTACTGATTGTTTAAAAGACTTTATACCACATAACCATTTTCTCATTTTAAAATAATATCTTCCTGTGAGATGTTGTAGCTTGGTTGCAGAATTTAAACCGGAAAATATTTACTTTGTTAGTAATCACTTTTATAATCACATCATTCATTAATTATATAATAATCTTAGAACAAGTAAGTAACAAAAGTGGTTACAACAGTAATAGGATTGATAGAAGTGGATCATGATCTCATTAAACAGAAGTACTTTATATTTCTGATTGTAATTATTTCATTTTTCAACTCTCGGTTTTACATTTAATATTTCATATATCTTATGTAAAGGTATATTTAAGTCATAAATAACATCAATAATATCATCATCATCATCATCATTATCATCATTAATAGGAACAATAATAATAATATTAACAATAATAATAAAAATAAATAATAATAATAATAATAATAATATTAACAATAATATGAACAATAATAAAATAATAATTATTATAACAATAATAATATTAACAATAAAACGAACAATAATAAAATAATGATAATTATAATAATAATAATAAAATAATAATAACAACAAAATAGTAATAATTATAATAATAATCATAAAATAAAAATAATTATAAAATAAAAACAAATAATAATAATAATAATAAAATAAAAACAAATGTTAATAATAATAATAATAATAATAATAATAATAATAATAATAATAATAATAATAAATACAGTTAAAGGGGGGGTTAAAAGAAAAATAAGGAAACTCACGTAAAGTTTTTTGAAGGTCTCGCTGAAGAAGAAGACACCTCGGTCCAAGAGGACTTGCTGAGTCTCGTCAGTCCCGGACCGCAGGGTCTGATCTCCAAACTGAGGTCCGTAGTCGAACAGGTCGCTTCGGCTCGCGCAGTTGACCGACACCGAGCCCGCGATGAAGAGCAGCTTCAGCCCGATCCAAACAGCGCGCGCACAGGACGCCATCACTCCAACTCTACACACACACACACACATATACAAATACACACACACACTCACACACACACCGACCCGTCTGTGTCCTAACGGACTCTGGGACAGGAGGAAAGTTCACGCGCGGAGGAGAGAGTAGGCGGGGCTAAAAGGTGGGCGAGGTCAAGAGCATTTCCATGGTTACAGTAGCGACAGAATTCAGAGAGGTACCAGAGTTAGTCTCGGAATAAACCTAATGATAATGAAACTAAACTCCAGACTGATTAAGGGTTTCTTAACCTCACCACTTAATCTGACTTTACCTTAAACAGCCGCTACAAATTAAAAAAGCACTGCGGTGAATATGCGACACACCCACTGCACGCCCCGCCCACTGAGTGGCACACCACGCCCACTACATGACACGCCCACTCGGGTTTAGATCAGGACTATGTTCTGAAATGTGTATTTGGTAAAGTGAGTCTGATTTGTCCTCAGGAACAGAAAGAATGTTAAAAGGGGCGTGGTTATCTGAATTCTAACAGCTAGCTAAGGCTGGTAGCTTTGATCAGTGTTTTGCACTTTGCTCACTCTTTAAGTAGGTACACCACACTTCTGATAAGCATGTTTACACTACCTAAAGTGATGAAATGTAATCAAGGTACATTTGAATACATTCATAGGGTTTAGCCTATTCCTCATGTATGAATGTTAGTATTCATGTTGTCTGTTATTGAACTTATACCGTTATCAGTTTGTGCTAGGGTATATTTAATCACCCACTCATTTGGCAAACTGCTTATTTGTATTAGGGTCACAGACAACACCGGGCAAATGCTAGGTACACCATAAACAGCTTGCCAGACCATTGCAGTGCCGATGCACTCACATTCATACCTAGGGGCAATTTGGAACAGCCAGTTAGCCTAATGTGCATGTCTTGGGAATGTGGGAGGAAACCAGAGTGCCCAGAGAAAACCCACGCAAGCAAGCACAGAGAGAACATGCAAACTCCACACCAAGCCCAGAACACAAACCAAGGACCTTCTTACTGTGAGACAGACATGCTAACCACCACACTATTGTGCCATCCTGGGTATAATACATAAAAATTAATGCCCACACAAAAAAGAGTATTGTGATTTAATTTTAATGGCATACACCAGCCATGTCGTTAAAAACACATGACAGATATTGTGTAGTTCCCCTTGTGCAACAGCTTTACTTGTTGAAGCATGGACTCCACAGGACTTCTGAAAGTGTGTTGAGGTACCTAGCACCAGGATAGTAGCAGCAGATAGTATAAGTAGTAAGTTTTGAGAACAAATCCTTCCATCCTGCTGTCCATGATTCCTTCCATCCACATATCTGATATTGATAGTTTATTTTTCAAAGTTTAGGACAGTCTTAACAAGCATTTCACTACATATTGGGGCTTTATTTTACTTAACCTATTACTTTACAGATCAAAATAAATGAAAGGCAGCAAATTGCTACCATGTCAAGCTGTGAGTTGGACCAATTTATAGCTGTGTACATTCCTTATCCTTTTCTGTATGCTTTACTTTACTGATGTACGGTATTAGATTATTTTATTTTTGATCCACGCTGCACTTTATTGTTTTGATGTACGTTCCTTTTTTGAGGCATGTTATTATTATTTCCTTTGGTTGCATGTTTATTTAATGAGGTGCATGAAGATGATCTCTGTTAAGCCCCTCGCTGTGCTCTCTCTACTATCTAGAGATTCTTGTACATGCATTGGTTATATCTCTCTACTTAAACAACTATTTAGGGAATGTGAATCAAAATCCTAACATTACAGACTCCTCTTGTTTTTTAAGCAGACCAATTTTATATTAAACAGCTTTTAAATAACTTAATTTAACAATTAAAAGTGACACTTTAAAAAGCTTGAGAATGTACAGAGGTAGAGAAAGAGTACAATAATTTTCATACACTGAAATGTCACTTTAAAAACTCACAGTATAAAAAACACTGTGAAACTGTAAAATACACTGAAAACTCTACTTCAGAGTTTGGGCAAGAACCCTGATAATGTTCACAGTTTTTTTGTTTTTCCTGGTGTTGAAGTTAGATTGTTTTAAATGTATGGCGTGAACACGAATGAATTTGCTTCGGTGTCCTTCTAATTCCATAATTGTTCACCTGTTACCACTTAAAATCAGATCATTATTCCGTGTTTTGCTACCATCCATGTATTTCAAAGTACTTAACTTTTTCAACTGGTATAGCATGAACTCTTTGTCAGTCCAAAAATGAACAGCCCTAGACATAACTCATCTTCTGTTTATGTTGCTTCCTTTGTTAGTTCAAGTTCAAAGACATGAAAAAAGCTCTCGGTAGCCGAAACCATCTCATAAGATATCCGCCAGTGTCCATGTATAAATCTGCAAGGACCTTTTCTACTAAGAGTAAAAAGCCAATTTCTCTTAGTAAGTGTAAATATGCGTAAAAATGTGTAAAAATGTTGTCAGTTTTGAAAGATTTGGTCTATGATCGCTCTGTAAATAGCATGATACTATTAAATAAGCCATGGGTGCCAGTGAACATAATTGATACATGATAAAGTAATATTTATTTGCATTATGCCTTGTAACATGATTAAAATAATTATTAAAAAAGTTTAATATGGTTAAAAAAATAGTCACTGACATTATGGATATGCATGTTATGGATCAGAAATTTAAAAATAAGAGAAATAGCAGCAATTTCACATCACTTCAGCAAGAGTGCTCTTTCGTGTTCGTGGATTCTGTTCGTAACTAAGAACATTCCAGATAAGAAAATGCTGGTAAATGACAGTAAAGTGCGTAAGTGAGAATGGATTTCTTTGGAAGAACGGTTTGTGAATGAGGCCCACTGTCTTCTTCCCATAGTGCTTCTTGGTGCCACCTGTTTCCACTTTTAGTAATGCAAACACACCATTTACATTTACATCATTTGGCAGACACTCTTATTCAGAGCGACTTACAATTATAATTTTTATACTACTGAGCAATTGAAGGTTAAGGGCCTTGCTCAAGGGCCCAGCAGTGGTGATAGGGGGGATTGAAACACTGACCTTCGGATCAATAACCCATTGCCTTAACCACTAAGCCACTAAGCTACCACTGCCCTGCCATCCACATGATCCACAATTATGGTATTTGTCACCTTGGTGGTACTAGAGATTGAACCCCTGACCTTTAGGGCATTAATCCAGAGCCTTAACCACTGAGCCACCACTGCCCCATGAAAACTTGACTCATCAGAGCAAGCCACCTTCTTCCAGTGTTCAATGGTCCAGTTCTAATGCTCCATGAGTGCCCATGCTGATCCTTGCCATCACCAAAAGCACCTATAATGGACAATGAACTGGATGTTGGGAGACCTTTCTATCACAGCCAGCCTTATCTTTTTCATAAATTTGTGGTACAGTATCTTTTCTGTGGGATGGATCCAGACAGGATAGCCTTCACTATACATCAACAAGGATTGGGTGCCCATGACCCTGTCACTGGTTAATGGCAAACTTCAAGAAAGGTTGTTCTTTCTGGGACCACTTTTGGTAGCTACTAACCACTGCATATGGCAGACCAAACTCTTTGACCCAGTCATCCAGCAGTCACAGCTCAGATCCATATGCTAAGCCATTTTTCCTGTTTCCAACACATTAACTTATAGAGTCCACCGTTCACTTGTTGCCTAATACACCCAACCACTTGACGGATTCTATGTGATTTATATTTATCTGAAGTCACTTAGTACTCAAGTTTGTTTTTAAGGGTAAATCCCAGTTCAGTCCAGACATCATGCTTAACAGAACCAGCACAAGTTAGAGCCACACAAAACATGAATTGTGCATAATTTAATTTCACAATGAAATAATACTGAAACTAGACTTGACTAATAGTCCACGGCTTTTGAAATTATAACTAGACAGCAATTATTTACAACTCAAAGGAAAACATAGCATGGAAGTGAGAAAGAGATAAAATACCCTTGTTCTTCAAAGCAGGTTTGATGTTATGTTGGCGTCAGGTGTCTGGTGGCAAAAGGACTACTTTCTTTGTTGCTAATCAGTGATCCATATCTTCACTGGATGTACCACCAGTCTAATCTACTCTGATCTACATAGTTCTCGTATCTCGATCCAGAAGACCTACATAGTGTTGCTGTCTCATATCCATCAGACTTTTCTGTTTTAAATTTACAACTAAAATCAATTGTAATTGCATAAGTATTCACTGCTCTTCCTGTGAAACCCTTAAATTATTTCTGGGGCAGCCCTGTTGTTGTCAAAATTCAAATAATTAGCTGAATAATTCAAATGTGTGGAAATTAAAGTGTCATTTGATCTTATTACACCTGTTCCCAGAAGGTCCCTATGTATGTTAAAGAATCAGCACCGTGCAGATCAAGGAGCTATCAAAAAAAGTCTTGGACAGAGATCAGGAATCTGGCCTTTATGGAAGTGTGGTACAAAGAAATCCATCCATCCATTCATTATCATTACTGCTTCTCTATCAGGGTCATAGGGGAAGCTTGATCCAATCCCTGCTGACTTTGGTTCAGAGGTAGGGAACAACCTGGGCAGGTCACCAATCTATAGCAAGCCTAACAAATATTCCCTCTCACATTCGCCAGTCTTAGAACTGTTGGAGAAAACTGTCACACCCCCTGAGTCAAGAAAAGAACAGTCGAACTCTACACAGAAACATTCCAGTCAGCCACAAAGTTCAAACTCAGAACCTTCTTGCTGTGAAATGATATAGCTAATAACTGCAACACATATATGCAAGAAGAAATAATTCAATTATTTAAAAAAGTTCCTATGAAATCTATTTCAGAGACTCAACTAATGTGGTAAAAAGGGTTTATTATTATTATTATTTGGTCTCATGAAACTTTCTGACTCATTTGTTTCTGAGTGAAGCATGGTGGTGGAGGTTTCATAGTCAGAGGGAGATGGTTTTCATCAGTAGGGTTACTGTGCATGCTCCACGGATTATGTGTCTCAATGGAAGTATCCTGAATGTTGAATTGTAGCATTAAAGTTATAGAGTGTGCATGTATAATTCTAGAATCTGGAATTAGATCTAAAAATCTCTGTGAGTGACCCATAATTACAGTAGTGTCTCATTGTTGATGCACGAAAGTGCAATATCGCCATCTGATGGCTTCATACAGTCATTAAAATGTGTTCTGCAATCATTAGAGGCTTGGTATCCTTTGATGTGGAAAATGATCAGAAGCAGCCTCCATCCCTAGAGAAATAAAGCCATAGCAGCAGGGTATGATATGAATCCTGCTACATCATCATCTCTCTCTCTCTCTCTCTCTCTCTCTCTCTCTCTCTCTCTCTCTCTCTCTCTCTCACACACACACACACACACAC
>JAOUQZ010000004.1:7408360-7430860 GCA_028564935.1 Neosilurus hyrtlii
ATATATATATACACACACACACACACACACACACATATATATATATATATATATATATATATATATATATATATATAAAAAATTCAATATAAAATAAAATAATATATGTTAGTTTTTTAAAAAAGTAAATATTTTGTATGATGTGCTCTGAGGCTATCTACCTTCATTCTCACACTTTAACGCCATTAAAACTCATAATCGTGCATCCCTCACTCCACAGCATCTGCACCACTGCTTGTGTGCTGCTCTGACAATGTACACACCTGACATTACTGCTCTTACTAAATAGAAAATGTCATTTATCATCTCATTAGATGTCAAACATTGGTGACTAAATCAGTAAAGTAACATCTATGTTAATCAAATTATTAATCAGGAGTGATTTTTTAACGAGGTTTGATTTGTTGATATAAACATTAGCTTTTTCTTATTATTATATTATTTGGAACTACCTTTTTCTCTTCCTTTTCTTTTTACTCTTTTTCTTAGATTTAGATTAATTAATAACTTCACTTTTCTGTGTTGATATTCACTTAGTTTTCTTCTTCTTAGTATTACTATTATCATCATCATTTATAATTGTAATCTGCCTTGATTAAACACTATTAATTCATATGTTGTCACAGTTGTATTTTATATGATACTACACTCATGTTGTTTTTGTTGGCGCAGTTGTGTGAACTTAAGTGGATGTTATCTGTTAGTTAAAAATCCTAAATATCTGTGATATTTATAGCCCTGTTCTAGAGGTCTGTTCATTCCGGGTTACTGTACAGAGTGAGTCTGTGGAAGAGGACCCACTCCCTATGCAGATATAAATGGGTAAAACAACATTTTTAATTATGTGTATGTACATAGTATGACAGATGCAAAGTAATTATACACATAATTTTTGAAAGATTTATACATAGATATACATAGACATAGTAGCCAAGTTGATGAAGATCCCTCACAGCAGTACTCCGACTCACTTTAAGTTTCTTTGTAACATCAGTTGCCATATAACAGGAATAATTTTCAACAGGCAGCTCAACAGTCCAAAGATAACTGTCAGAGGACCCAGGTCAACCTGAGCGGTTCACTGTTGGTTCCCACCCTCAGACTGACCCACAATCCGCCCTCTTTTAAAATCAAACAACACTTTTGTTCCTGGTGTTCGCAGCATAGCAAGCTGCTACAAACAATTTATACGCTGTCGTCTAAAATAAAAAAATATTATATTAACATGTTTGATCAAATGAGTTTCACAGATAATACTCTGTAATGAGGGGTATTTATTTATTTTGATATCTATCTGTACAACGCGAATGAAAAACATACTTATGAATACTATAATAATAGAGCTCCATTAAGCTTACATAGTGGACCATTTACAGAGAAGCCTCCAGAAGGAGTCCAGTGTCAGTACCAGTCAGTAAACATGCCAAAAATATTCCGGTATTGGAGATATGATCAGCCACTTTCTTTTATATTATTCATTTTAGGTTTACATATATTGTTTTATAAGTCAGACCTGTTTATGAACTCTATCACACTCTGAAAGCTTAGGCTTTTGTGTTTCTCAAAAACATATTTATAATAATAATAATAATAATAATAATAATAACAACAACAAAAACAACAACAGCTTGATAATAGCTGCATATATTAGAACCCTTCTGCCCCACAAACCTAACTAATCTACAGGTCTTACGTACATGTAATTTCAGTTTACTATTCAATTATTCACCTTAAATTCAGAAATGACTTTGAAGTACTTATTTACTTCCAGGATTTCCAAATCTGCACACATTTATAAGAGCAAGCCTCTAGATCATGGGAGTGTATACGATTAATTGTGCCTCCTTTACTCACTTGGTCTTGTTGAAGATTTGCAGCAAGAGCTCTTTGGTAGCCAAGTCTTCCTGTACATTACCCGTGTACAGGTTAATAAACGACCTCTCGAAATACGGTGCCACTTTGGACAGAGCTCTCAGCTCGATCAGGTACAGGAAGTAGAGGTTCTTCAGTCTCCGTGTTCCTTCACCCTTGGTCTCAGCTGAGCCAAACCTCCGGCGGAACTCGTGCACATTAGGGCCCCACACCGTCTTCCCCCAGGCCTCTGTGTATGTATACACAGACACACACACAACGTAGATGGAAGAGTAAGAGAGAAAAAAAACATTCCAGCAGCAGTAGTGGGTGAGAAAACATCTCTTTAACTGTACATTTTTTTCCCTGTTAAATTCTTGCTTCTATAATTTTGCACTGGAGCTACAATGCTAATATGGCTACCAGCGTAAACTGAATCACACACTTTCCTAGTAAAGTATATCCTCTCATGAACTGTGAACAAAATAAATGTAAAAGTAAACTGTATTATCATTACGATCTTTAAAGATATACTATAAGAAATTTATAAAACCTACATCCAATATATATTTTTGGGCTTTAACCACTCTTAACACTCACCATCCAGGAGGTATTTAGCAGCCAGGTGGATATTAATGCTGCTGTGGAGGCCAGAAATAAGCCGGTAGAAAACTCGCTTCTCCAGACACAATCCTACAGCAACAATAAACATGTAGTTATAAACATATAATAAACATAATCTTCTGAGCTTAAATTTTACAGGGCTGCATGAAATAAGTTCCCCAAATGCCATTTTGGATATGGACAAATACATAAAAATTACCGCACTCAAGTGTAGAGTTACATAACTCTAGTACACAGACTGGAAACACTTGTGCGTGTGTGTGCGTGTGTGCGCGTGTGTGTGTTCAGCTGTGGTGTATTTGTCTACTGTGTGGAATTGTGTCTGTACTGATAATGAGAAAGATCCAATTACCTTCCAGCCAGTTGTAAAAACCTTCACCTGTGTGAACAAAGTAAACATAGGCTGCATGTCAAATCAGCCTCGACAGCAAGTAGTGCAAGATAAAATGGTGCTCATCAGCAGTTTGATCTCTCATGTCTGTGTTATTGTATTAATCAATGGTCTACACATGCAGCAAGCATCTAAAATCTCTCTCTCACACACAGACTTCACAGGGAACTACATACATGTTTTAATATCTACAAATTTATACTCACCATCATCATCACCTACAAGAGGATTAGAAATAAGGAATGATTAGAAAAGAATGTTCATAACTATATTGTCTTCATACAGAAGATCTGCCTCATTATTCTCCTTAAGAAATGTAAAATAATCAATCATCAACATGATGCAAAAAGGAAACTCACCACGACTTGGAACCAAGGGGTTAAGAGGCCGATACACTGACCTTGGCCTAAAAAGACACAATAGATACTTAAAGTCCATAAAACACACTGAAGAATTACTATGAGCACAGAGGGTGTACCTGAAGTAACAGAATAATATGTACAATATAACTATGTTGGTATCATTTCTCATAGTACTTGTTGTTATTATGTGAAAGACTGTATTATCTTCCTTTAATGATATTACTGTATAATTGCTTACATTTTATGTTAGAGCTGCTGAGAACTTGCAATTATTTTTACATTCAAGCAAAGCAGCTTTTTAAAATTTAAGCACATTTTACAAAAGGAAATGAGACATTTTTTTAAAACCAGCTTCGTTTTTTTTGTTTGTTGTTTGTTTTGCATGCAAGTGCTAATGAAATTAAGTTATCCTGTTTAAGTGGGATGCATGCACTGCTGTGTTATTTCTGGGACACTGCCAGCATTACAGATAACCATGCATTAGAAGCTTTGATGAGATGAAAACTGTATTAGAAAAAATAACTGAGATATGGAGTGCCAGTGTAAACCCTGGCTTAAAATGCAAAAATTTAAACCATTATTTTTTGTCTCTGTGATCAAAAACTGGTATGATATTACATTAGGTCACATGGGCAATAATTTTAAATTGAGTGGATTATTGGTTTCATGAAGATTCATATCTTTTATCTCCCCATAATCCAAATATCTCACTTAAAGCAGTTTTCCTCGTAGATGCTGTTCCACACTCTCCACGCGGAGGGTCCTTTATATCCAGTGTAGCGTTCAGGATTCAAGCGTAGATCCACATACTCTGCCTCAGGAGACGTCTCGTCTGCAAAAAAAAGCCCGTGACAAGAAATAAGACTGCGTCTAAATGGTGTGTAAATCAAAGCCAGGCAGGTGAATGTACTCTTAGAATAACAAGATGGATAAACACATATTTGTGAAAAGGTGTGTTACAAAGAAGGTGTGAAACTTTACCATCCAGGCCACAGAAGTGATCCTGAGCATCGTCGTGATGAGCCCAGTCCTCAAACGCCTCTTTACTTTGATTACTATGAACATAAATGAACATAATACAGAAGCACAATTTTGTAGTCATGCATGCCTTTTCCTTTAACAATCATTACTATGTCTAACACGAGGACGTCAACAGCAAAGTCTCTGAGGTCTGTGTGTGTGTGTGTGTGTGTGTGTGTGCATGTGTTTTAACTACATACCTCAGTGTACTGTTAATGGCACCCAGTTCATGAGCTTGTTCACATTCCTCAATGTCTCTGATATTGTTTGCAGCGAGTGAATACTACCAGAACAACAAACACATGTGAGAACTCTGGGTGCAGAGAAGTATAGATGGTATAACAACAAATAACAAGTAAGAGTTATAGCGGAGCTCCACACGGCGCCAAGAGGAGCACCATACAAGCATACCATAAAGCATCAATCTGATTTTTTTGGTGTCACGCACATTGTGTCCATTCGTCCAGCCGTATGTCTGAGTAATGGTAACTTCTTCTACTCTATCTTCCCCTCCAAACTGTTACTTGTTATTTTATGTAGCCATAAAATAAAATACCCTTTTTTTAGTAAAATATAATACACTTTTTATAAAATAAAAGACACTTTTTACCGACGTAAACAGAATTCTATATGCCATATGCAGTAGGCATCTTCGTTTTTTAGCTGGCAAAACAACCTATTACTGCCATGCAATGCATTACTCATTTGAATAAAAAGGCTTTAGCCCAATCACACTGAGGAAGCACATGACATTTCTGGCACGTATAACATGCTTTCAGAAGTGAACCTTTCAAAACTTTGGAGAGGAGGCATCATTACGTGATCATCAAAACAAATTTACACTGAAACCTTGTAACAGGAGGAGAAGTTCATTTTTTTTGGAGCTCAACTTTTAGGCAGTGCCTAAGTCTTTCTATTATTACACTATTTGTACTACGATTACCTAGAGTTGAATTTTAAAAGCTGATGGTGTCAACAGGTGGCACAAAAAATAATCTAAGTACAGAACTGGATGGAAGTGATGTTAATCCACATGTCAAATTTGAGAAGAGTATTCATGCTGTTGATAAGAATGGGTTGCAGAGGCATTGGTGAATGTTTTGCTATTGTAGTCTCCTAGTAATGAGAAAGCAAATGTGTCCTCAGTGTTTTCCTCAGCAGGTTACACGCTGAGTAATGTGTGTACTTGTTCATGTGTGTTCCACTGGTATTCAGTCACCAGTTTATATTTCTATATCCCTATATGGAATCCATATCCACTGTATAGTAAATAACAGACCTGTACCTAAGAAATGTTGCTGTAATCATAGAGGTGGTCCTGTGCTCAGCTCTCATTCTCATCATTATCATACAAAACATCCTTTCAACACATACTCTTTGTCTTTACAGTAGAGTACTCTTAACACACCTTCCTCATGGCCCCCCACACCAATCTCTGGCGAGTTCATTAGGAATATTCATCAATATCCTGTATAAATTTGTGACAATGTCTATAAAGAAAATGAAATGAACTTTATGGACAATTTACAACCTCATGCAAATCCATTGCAAAAAAAAAAAAAAAAAAAAAAAAAAAAAACTAAATATTTGCATGGTCAGTGCTCAGATTGGTCAAAATGCTTTGAATTCAACAGAAATGACCTTGACTGTTATCACAGAACCAGATGTCTCAGCACTCTGGGCGCAAACACACTACAGGACAAACAGTGACAGCTCTCTAAAAGAGTTCTGTGCGCTGGCGCGGCACTAAGTGTGAGAAAGAGTGCACCTCTCCTTAGGTTTTGCTCCATTACACAAACCTGTAGGCTTTTAACAAACAAAAGTTGCTTAATGTTCCAGCTGACCATGAAACAAAAAGGCATCACAAAATGCAATAACAGCACTTTTGTTTTTTTCCATAGACTTTGAATGAAAAGTGTCTATAATATTTATCTATTTAATAAGAAATTATTTGTTTACTTTGGCACAGCCAATCCAGAGAAATTAGCCAAAAAGATAGCATCATCTTGACATATGATAAAGTTTAGAAAATTTCTGGAGAAAATCAGCTACAAACACTGATGTGTACATTTAAAAATAATTCATAATACATATTTGGCCTGCAAACTCATATTTAGAAGTTAAGAGATTTACCTTATCCATTATTAAAGATTGAAGCTACACTAACTCTTTATCTACATAACACCCACACACACACACACACACACACACACGGATATACACAAATCAACCATTACATTAAAAACAGTACAACCACTGACAGGTGAGGTGAATAAAATTATTTTGTTACAGTATCACCTGACAATGAGTGAGATATATAAGGCAGAAAGTAAGCAGTCTGTTCTTGAAGTCGATGTGTTGGAAGTAAGAAAAATGAGCAGGTGTAAAGTGGGTGACTTTGACCAGGGCCACATTGTGATCGCTAATCAACTGGGTCTATTCATCTCTAAAATGGTAGGTCTTGTGAGATGTTAATGATATGCAGTTGCAAGTACCTACCAAAGGTCAAAGGATAAACACTAAACTTGCAAGAGTGATACTCAAGGCTCACTGATGTGTGTGTGTGGAGTGAAGGCTAGTACATCTGATCACACAGAAAAGCTACTGTAGCACAAACTGCTGAAACTGTTAATGTTGGTTATAATAGAAAGCTGCAAGAACACACAGTGTATTACAGCATGGTGTGTATGGAGCTGGGGCTGCCCAGTCTCAGACCAGTCAGGTGGTGTTAATGTTATGGCTAATCGGTGTATACACACACACACACACACACACACACACACACACACACACACACACACACACAGACACTTAAATACATATGAATAATGCAAGTCAAAGTGACTGATTCACTGAAAATGACTGGTGATATGATGTGATATGCAAATTGTCACAATCACTCAGAACTGAGCTAACCTGCAGTAAACTTCAAACATCCCATAATCACACAATAGTTACTGGATACATTAAAAACCTGCACCAGTCCTCAACAGTGTGAGCCTCTCCTGCATGTATTTATTAATATCCTCATTCCCACTATTAACTCCTTTTCTAAAAATAGTATATTTACTCTGGTGTTTCTCTTACCTTATTGTAGTTGCCTGATTTAATTCCCACAGGGATTTTACTCTGTACAAAGAAACACATGGCAAGTAAAAAATTAAATAAAGCAAGCTGAATTTTTTTTTACAGGTCTAGCAAAGCACAAAAACTCAACCTCATGTAATATACAAGGAAAGAACAAATAACTGAGATCTGGTAAGCCTTAACCTCTGGGCAGGGCTCCACGTGGCAGTCCTTAATAGAGCAGTGGCTGTCATCGGGCCAGAAAGGACACGGACGCTTCAGATTCACCTGTCGAAAGATCATCCATTTTAAATGACAGCAGATTTCTGAGTAGTGTCACAGTACAGAGGCATAGATGAAATAAAAATCAATTATCATAAAGGAAATGAATAACAGATTTGTTACAGATAACCCTGATCAGATTGCTAAGCTATTGCACTCTGACACTTGCCACTTCCTGTTAAGCAGCTCTGTACAGAGGTTGTGTTTTCTGCACTGCACACCACATTCTCACCTACACCACTAACTATGAATTTACACAACCTTTCCTTGTTTTTTTATGCTGTAGGCAAACTAAATTAAACACTTAACATGCGGAGACCTTTTGATGCTGGAAAAAGACAGGAAGCGAACTCAGCAAATATAAACTTGTGTAAGTTGTAAGTTTTGTGAGTGTTAATATATCTCATAAACATCTTGTCTGTTTTAGTTTTTCGTTTCCTTTATTCCAGGAACACAGCAGCAAATCAAAAAATGAAGACAGCCCAGAACCTGCCATTATAAGAATTAATAAATGATAATACAATTCAAAAATAGGTTTTGGTCAGCTCGTCTTACCCTGTAGTATCTGAAGAAGTCTCTTTCAATGAGCTTGCGTATAAGAGGATAAATCTTGAAGTTGTTGAAAACATCGATGCTCTCAATGTCGCAGAAGCAGTCGTCCAAAACACCTGTCAACTTCAGACAAAAACGAAAAAAGATTTTACGGTTTAAAAAGAGGAAGAGAAGCAGGTGTTTCTTGCCACCCTATACATCAGTCAGGACTGGAAAAGTGCACTTACAATTATGTTTCTTAATTATGTGTAACTAAACCAATAGACTTAGCCAACATCATTTAAACAGAGGTATAATCAGAAACCTGCATACCTCCTTTCCCCATTTCACATCTGATACCAACATGCATTATGAATGGACACCTGCTTTGTGTTAGACAGGTATGGTATGTGATAGGCACCTAAATAATTTATACCTTCATCCTGTCAAAACAACCAAACTCTAAACTAATTAATCTATCTCATCTTATTTGTACAAGCCTGCAGAAAAAAAACAGTAAACATGGGTGCTATGGCAAAATAATACATAATACCTGAATATATGAAAGGGGAGAAATGTCATATTTAAAAAAATGTAGGAGAGAAAAAAAAAACAGCATTGCGTGGATAACAAGAGTTGATACATATGACACAAAATTGTTAAAAAGATTATAAAAGCAACTAAACCTGTGCATCTCTCTGAAAGGTGCAGTGTGAAATGAGAATACTGTATCCTCTTAAGACCTAAAGTCTTAAGGCCTTCTCCTCCTTACTTCTGTTTATTAGCACTTTATAACACTGGGAACTGGTCAATGTCCTCAAACAATAATAAGGCATGTAGAAGTCCGATGCTCTACTTCTAGTTAAAGTTCTCATCACCTGAAAGCCACTCACTCGCGCTGAGTTTGGCCCCATATGGACAGCTTAAAGATACTCTTAGAAACTGACAAGACAGCTTTGGACTGCAGTTGATAAGAACAGTTTGCTATAATGGCCTAGGAGAATTGCAATGACAGCTTTAGGACTGCAACTGCTATGAACAGTTCTGCATTCTAGTCTCCAACAGTAAAGAGCTGAAAACTTCAACAAAACAGACCGCACGCTAAAAAGGCATTCAGTTACGTATTCACACTTTTGACAACATGACATGCAGTTACAGAAGTGAGTTGTATGTGATCACGCTATTCAGTGTCACTCAGATAAGGATGGATTTACTCTTGGGTTCCTCTCGGCGTTTCTTTCTCATCGCATTGAGTTTTTCTTTGCCCACCGGGCCTCTGGCTTACTCTTGAGGGGGGAAAATATCTCTACTTAAAATCTGAGATGTATACCTCTTGGTAAAAGTGTTATTATTTATATATACACATGTAAACATACACGAATAATGCAGTTAAGAAATGCTCTCTTACAGTGCTATTACTCCACTCAAGAAACACTCAAACATGAGTTAGTAGAAAACTTTAAAAGTACAACACTAAAATACTTTGCCTTGCTGTGAAATCTATCCCTTCAGAGTGCAAAGGTGTCATGAGGAGACCTTGGAAGTCTTACACTGTGTGTCATCAGGCATAACTTCAAAAATCCATACAGGCTGAGAACAAGAGCGCTCGTCCTCCATGAGATGCACCTTGTGTCCGGCATTCCGTTCTTAATAGCACTTTTCTCATATCACCGCGATGTTAACAGCTGTCACCTCCATGCACAAACCAGGCTTTTTAAAAAAAAAATCATGCACCGCGTGTATGGCGGGCCACGCCCACAAACAAGTGGACGTCAGTCTTGTCCCCGCCCTCTGCTTGTAGTGTCGACTTTCGGTGCAAAACCGCGGAGTGGTGAGCGTGCGAGGTTTGGGCAACTACAAATCCCACAATCCTGTGCAGGCTGTAGGTTTGTTTAACCAATCAGACAACAACACGCTTGGTAAGCGTCACAGCCTTCCTCTGAATGTAGTCTGTGATTTTCTATTATTGTTACACGCCTGATTTGTGGAGTTGAAGATTTTGGTGTGCAGATGCGTCACTTAAAATAGCCCAATGAATATGATTTATAAATGCAAATACTTTCGTATGATTTTCATCCTTTAAAAACCTGAAATATATACATTTTTAAATAAAACACAATAATACAAGAAATTAAAGTTCGCAAACAACCAAATGTGCAAGTTTTTGTGCAAACGTTCAGGTTTTCTAGAGTGAACTGCTTTAAAACAAAGCCTCATCTCAAATTTTAAATGATGAGCTATAAATAAAACACATTAATGCAACGGATTAGATGAGTGATGCACTGAAACTGAGAAACAGACAGAAACGAGAAGATGAAATGAAACTGTTTTTGAGAACTAAAGGAAGAATATTCCCCAGAAATCCTAAACATGCGGTACATTATTATCAGGAGTCCTTATTTCCTATAGACTTTATGAAAATAAATGCAAACATATTCATGATTTAGGTAAAAGAGGAGGAGGGCACCGTGTTTTAGGGAAAAGCGTGGACGTGTAAGGAGAGCGCTCGCGGTGATGACGTCAAACCCGCGTGACAATAGAAAGTGCGAGAAGGACGCACTGTGACAGCACAAGCTATTGAACACCATAATAAATGACCACAATGAAGTGAACTAGTGTGCACTTTATCATTAATAAGCCTGTACTTACATGACAGAAACAGCTCTGGTCCACACTGTCCGCTGTCACCTTACTGACGCGCTTGTTTTGTTGTTGTTGTGTTTTGTCTTGAATGTTGTTGTTGTTGTTGTGAAACCATCCCCACACAAAGTCTCCGAACAACAAACACAGAAAAAATATAATCCCACAAATACGCACTGTGCGTTTTACCATTGCTAATGCCAAGTCTGTTTACCACAGCCCTACATTCAGGGGAAGGTTGCTAAACTAGCTAGCGAAGTTGCTAATTAGCATCAAGAAACAATAATATTCAAATCCGTTTAACTCCTACACTGTACATAATCGCTACAAATATATAGAGAGATATTCATATATATTTTCTACCGAATGTGAAAACCTCACGGAAGTTCTACTCTCGGAAATGTAAGGAAAACAGGCGACCGTTTCCGCAATGCTGAACACGTCTGACTACGGAAACGGAGAAGGTTCATATCACCGCGTTTGAAAAAAAAAACCAACAACAAAAACACCCTGTTGATCAGCCTCGAGACCGGGCAAAAGTGTAAATCTCACTCATCGTTCATTTGCCGAACCGCATAATCCTACTAGGGTCGCGGGGAGGCTGAGCCCATCTCAGCAAAGGCGGGGCAAACCCTGGACAGCTCTCCAGACCACCGCAGGGCCAACGCCCGCGCGCGCGCGCGCACACACACACACACACACACACACACACACACACACACACACACACACACAAAGCCATTCACACTCATCAGTTAACCTAATGTGCACGTCTGATAGTATTCGGGTAAACCCACACGAGCACAGGGAGAACATGCAAACCACACACAGAAATGCCCACGCCCGGGAATCGAACCCAGAACCTTCATGCTGTGACCGGACCACTACACCACCAAGCTGTCCAAAGTGTACATTTTCTTCTTCCCTTTTTTCTTTTGCCTGGAATGATGTTATAAAGTATACTGGAGAATATCAATACCACGTCATTGGTTTGAAGATACGCTGGAGTCAAGTTCAGCTGACACTGGACATGAAAGGTCACACACATAGGCAAATTAGAGTAGCCAGTTGACCCGACCTGCATGTCCTGTCGGAGGAAACTGGAGCACCCGGAGGAAACCAGTGCAGGAGGAGAATATGCAGAACAAAGGCCCCAGTCAACTTAAAACCTGAGTGCTGTGAAGTGACAGTTTATCATTGCACAACTGTGCCACCATCCACAGTGTTCATGAAATAGGATTATGTGAAAGCATTGGCAATCTTATTACAATTTTATAAGAAATGAAGGAATGAAAGATCCCAGCAAAGAAAAAATATAAATTTTGCAATAAACCTTGTCATCCTGATTCCATTCACCACATCTGTGAATAATGTCCACACCACTAATTCCAAATAGAGAACATCGGATGTTTCACCCACACTGAAAGTAAACTGAATTGGTTCTCGGTGACTTTGATTAACTGTACAAGCAAGTGGGACAAAGGAATTCTTTGCTTGTAGAGTATGATTTCCAGTATGTGCTAGGATCTTATGCATCCTCTAGCAGTCAACCACAATGACATATATTTGTTAATATGTGGAAAACTGAAGTGTTCCTTGTTCTGTTTAACTAAAGGCAAATTTCATTTTCTTATTAGAAACGTTACTAGACGAAAGTAAAAAGCTACTGCAGATTACGCTGGTTTCTGGAGAATGTATTATTTAGTAGATAAAATCAAAGTTTTGTTCACATACTGAGCCTGCTCTAAATCTTTTTGTCTCTATTGTGTTACAGTTGGCCACATTTGTGCATACAAGAAGTGTCTTCATGTAATTATTCTCTGATCCTCCTGTACAGAAGTTTTTTAGATGCAGTGCTACATTTGAAGTATTTGCCCCTCTGATTTGCTCTTTTTGTTCATTCGTCACACTCAATTGATTAAGACCAGAATAGACAAATATACAGTTTTCAAATAATCTTATGACCTTTTTTTACTAAGACCTATATCACTTATGTGAAAAAGTAAAAAAAAAAAGGAAGAAGAAGAAGACTGATCTGGTGTCAGGTGTATAGTGCATGAGCAAAATGAAAGAGACTCATGATTTGTCATGGTCACTCGAAGTCGGTGGCATCATCATTGTCATTCTTTATAAATGGAAAAATAAATGATAAAAATCTTGCTTTTGTTTGATTGTCTTGTTTTTCTGTGTAGTACAGTATATGCTAAAGCTCATGCGTCTGTCATGATTTAAAATATGTATGAAATAAACCATAACAATCTTATTTAAGTGTTGCTTATGTTCCCATGTGGCATATATTAAAATAATTATTTGCCTTAGGCTCAATGGACGTCACTAAACTAAAAAGTACCCTTTATGCTCTGTCTCAAGGATTGTTCAGCAACTTCCCTTTCGGTGCAGAAATGTTAATTATCCCATGATAATGAACCACTCAGTTTGCGCTATTCTTGTGTAGTATATTCTAAGCAAAAATACAGGACATTAGAAAATGGCTAATAATTGATCACATCTTTCCATGAATATATTGAAGGCTCTTCTTCTAAAAGCTTGTTGGGGCTCTGGGTATGTCTGTTTAAGTTGAGCTTTCTGAAGATGATATGCATTCAGAGGGATTTGAGATATCCAGCCACTTCGACACCTTTTGTTTGGAGCATTCCAGTTCATCTTGGTCTGGAATGGAATGAGCGTCTGCAAAAATAATGAAAAGTTACCATCTCAAGATACCAATCTCGCTGAATGTGGTAGTTTATAGAACTGCACATAGTGATTATTACTTATGCTTCTTACTGATCATGTGATCCTTTAACATTTCTTGAAGTGTTCCCAGCAGTGTCTCCTCTCGCCTGCTCCATTCTCGTTCAAGCAACTCTTTAACTTGATCCTTGAGTTTCAAAGTGTGTTTCTCTTCTCCTTGAAGTTCACTGTGCCCTGTTAATGAAATTTATGTAAATCTAAAGGCAGATACTCTGTTTTAACCAAGCTTCTCTGAAAAGCTATGCTAGTTATGAGGATGAGTGAAATAGAAGTCATCATCCTAATTTCAGCTAAAAAAAATGTTAGGGATATGGTGTAGTGGAGGAAATTGGGGTATCAGGCACCACTGGGGGCGCTGTGTGGTTTTAGACCCTTGAACTGTGGAAGGCCTCTCGCCTGCTGGTCTGAAATGTCATAATGTCGTATATTTAATCCTCCATAAATCTTATGCAAATTGCTGGACTTCCCTATAATGTACTGTAATTAATTATTGATCATTAACAGCATCAACATGAATACGAATACAGAAAGTGTAATATCTTTGGAATGAGCGATCATATTTCTTTTATTTAAAGATATTTGTAATCCTGAAATGGAGAACTGTCCAATGAAGTCATCTCTAATGAAATATATATTTGAATTGTTAATGATTTTACCTATAGAAGAGCAATTGTATGATTTACTGTACTATTTGATTATAGGATGATTTATGTGACTATTGTATGAGTTTGTTCACTGAAGTGTGTGTAAGATTATTTCATTATTTTATAAAAGGCTCATTCCACCCTGTATGAGTTTTGCTTGACTGTCCTTGAACATGTAACATTGGAACAAAATTTCTGACCTTGAAAAGAAACAAAATGTCCGTCCTAAGTGAAGGGAGGCACCAAGCCTTCAAGGTCAGCTCGGGACAGGTTGAGACGTGGGACATGTTGAGGCATGTCGAGACTTGTTGAAACATGTTGGGATATGAGGTCATGAGGGACCAATCAGAGTCAAGAGCTAGAAGATGATAGATCAATCAGAGTGAAATGGGCACTATATAAGCAAATTGCAGAGCTTGTTGATTTTTCTCTTGGAACAATTTCTTTTGTGTGATTGATTGTATGCTTATTTTTTCCTAAAGGCTAAATAAACACCTGAAAAAATCGATTTGAATCTCTCACGTCGTGAACTCTCACTTTTCACTAAGACAATGGATAATGAGATTTTTATGGGTTATTATATTTAAAGCACAACAGTGGTCATGCACATGCCAATATGGCATTTTTTTGAAACTCAACTAAAAAATAAATAGATAGATACATAGATAGATAGATAAATAAGTAAGTAAATAAATAAATAAATAATGTTTACTTTAAAAAAATACAAAGGCTATACTGCATAGCCTTCTTCATTTTTGGGGGGATGCCAACGTGTTGAATGTCCACAGTTTCAGAATCAATGACCATAACAAACCGGTTTTGATATCAAGAATTATTCTGAGTTTGTGAGGTGGATAACCTTTTTGATATTGAGTATTATCAGATTGTGCCATTCCTCTGTAGTTTATACTAAAAGAATATAGTCAAATTTACCCCTGACAAGCCCAATCACAGGCAACCAAAAATTGTAGTCACCATAATTCCAATAGGATGTACTTGTCTCAAGACCTTAAGGCCCTACAACGGCCTTTTTCACTCCCCATCAGGAATTGTATGTCAGGCAGTGTAGCTTCAGAGCTATAAGAATTATGACACTTCCACATCACCCAAATCGTGGACTGTACTGTGGCTGCAGTAAGGTAAATGTCAGTGCAGCCTCAGGGCAGACAGCGAAACTTTCCATATAAACTCAAAATGCAACCCATACTGGAATCTAACTTTAGTATTATGGCACCACCTAGACATAGACATATGCATTCACACATACATATACATTTATATCTGTTGTAGCCAATATCTTTAAGTCTAGTAAGAGTGTGGCAGCATTTTTCTTTTTTCTCTCCTTTTCATTTCCTCTTAATTAATTTATTGTTTCTCCTTTCCTTTTTTTCTTTTACCTGAAAGTTTCTAGGCAATATCTCAAGAAAGACTTCATGAAACTTTGCATACTTACTCCTTTGAGGCATGCCCAGAATTTTAGAATGCTACATTAAAAGACAATCAAAGGAAAACCTTCCAAACTGTCCTGTTACACTGAAAATATATAATGTATAGTTTCATCATCAGGTGTTTTTTACTTACATTTTTGAAGTTGCAATCTGCTAAAATGTTTTGATAGTTTGTATTAGCCTGTTTGAAAAGGCTTGTGAGAGTGTGAAATATAGAACATGATGCATTTGTTCCAATAAGGCATGATAACAGAACAGTAAACAGATATTTGATGAACCAACTAGATAAACCGGCTAGTGAACTTCTGAAAAAAAAAACAGGCACTTTAGCACATAATACTACACCACATTATCCAGACAAGCATCTGCTCATTTACATGTTAATCTATGGTGTATTGCTTAGTGCATTCAAATGCAGAACAATTCTGTGTTTACAGCTGCTTCTACATGAATCATGTGTGAGGATTTATTACTTTCTTTATGGAAACACATTATGCATTAAACATTAACATTAAAATTTTTGCTAAATTTTGCTGTCTATTATCTATTGAGCTATTTGCTCAAGTGAGCAACAAATTTTTTAAAGCTACAGTGTGCAATATTTAGCCATAACTAGTGGCATGGTGAGGTTCCAGATTGCATCCAACTGAAATTTCATTCCCAGCCAGTCCGCTTCAAAGCCTATATGGAGCTGGGCTACTTTTGGAAACAACACAGTGCATGATAGTGGCCTCCATGAAAGTGGACTTGCTCCCCATGTAGATATAAAAAGCTTGTTCTAAAGTTTTCGAAAAATCAACAATCATTTTTAAATGACTACAGATTAGAGGAGTGTGATTCCATGATAATTGGAACATACCCAACTACCACCCCGGTTTGTGAATCCAGAGGTACGCCTCCCAATGATTACACGATGTTGTAAAGATGTGTCAACCAAAGACAGCCCTACTACATCAAGAGCCTTGAGGTATTCAGGGCGGATCCCGTCCACCCTCAGAGCCCGGCCACCGAGGAGCTTTTTAACTACCTCAGTGACCTCAGCCCCAGTGATAGGCAGACCCTCCTCTGAACCCCAGGCTCTTCCTCTTCCACAGAGGGCATGTTGGTGGGATTGAGGAGGTCCTCAAAGTATTCCTTCCACCTCCCCACAACTGCAGTACGTTTTTATCCTGTCGGTACCTGTCCGCTGCCTCAGGAGTCCCACAGGCCAAAAGGACCTGATAGGCCTCCTTCTTCAGCTTGACCACCACGACAGGCACCAATGACCTTCCGGCCACAGCTCTGGCCTGCCGCCTCAATAATGGAGACATGAAACATGGCCCATTCAGACTCAATTGTCCTTGGCCTCCATTGGGATGTGGTGGTAGCTCTGCTGGAGGTGGGAGTTGAAGGCCCTCCTCCTTATTTATTGATGATATACTTAATTTCTGCAATTATGGATCTGTACCTTAAAGTTATTGTTTACATTAAAAAATTAAACCTTAATTGCATTTGTTGCATAGTTTGCCCTGCTGGTGACCATCATTTTACAAGTACTGTGCTTTGTTCCTTGACGTGAAATAAATTATTATTGAAATTTGATTTATCACTGACATGATAACACACACCTGCTCCTAAATAGCTCATTACATAAAGCAACCTTGATGGAACCAATATTGTGGATGAACTCTTTAATAACATAGATGCTTTAGTTAAAAATTATTTAAATTTTATTTTGAATGAAAATTAAAAAAGGGGAAGTGCTTCTCATGTCATCTTAATACAATCCCCTGTGTTAACTAGCACACTATATTAAGATGAATGACAATTATTATTACAATATAATAGTAGAAGTGATTCACTTACTGTTGGACTATAGCTCCATGAAAGATATAATGACTTGACTACCGTTTGTCAATTTGACGTCGTGGATGGATTGGTCTTTCTAACTGCAACGATAATAATTGTTATAATTTATAATATATAGTTTTAAATAGTTCATGGTAATGCCATATGGAAAATAGACACATACAATTGCCTGGTAAGTCTAGCTCCTATTTCCTCTGTAGTGTTTACTTCTCTAGTAATCCTTGCTTAAGTGTAAAACCTTTCCCAGAAATTGTCTATCCCTTCTTTTCCATTCTTAATCTATTGGTCTGGCACATCGCTTTTATCATCTTTGACTTTTGTGGACTGTGTGGTCATCTCTCCATCTCTGTCTGTGATTCCTCTGTTCTCTGAACATAAGGTGAAATTCCTGGTCATCATCTAATCAATCTTCTGAAGCAGTTCAGTTACCTGAGCACGGTTCTTTCTCTTTTCATTGTCAAACACATGATATCTGTTCCCACATTTCTCAACTAGTGCCGGTAGGTCCTTGCTTTCACTCTCAGTGTACTGTTCTATGGTCATTTCTCCAAGTATGCCACCCCATGTGAACAGCATTATGGTGTGTCTCCACACATGTTCTCCCAGAATCCTCATGTTCTCCTCAATGACACATCTTTGTTCTTCTTTGAAAGACGTATCTGCTGAAATAACTAGAAGGATGGCATGTGGGGACTTATCCTTCAGAAAAGCACCATGCAAAATTTCAGAGTTGATCCAATCTGGAGTGTATTGAGATGGAAAATACTTCCACCAGCTGGGAGTATTAATCACAGTTACTGCCCTTCCAAAAACTTGTCCACATCCTATTTGATGTTTAACAGTACTTTTGCCAGTGGCAGCAAACTCATCTTTATTCATGAAGGTGTTTCCAGATACACTCTTTCCAGACATCACCCAACCCAACAGCATAACTCTCAGCTCTATAGAAAGATAAACATTGCAGACAACAGTTTAAACTTAAATTATAATAAAGAATATCCCACTTTCCCACTTAAGGTCCAATATATATGAACTTACCTTGTTTGTTGTAATTCTTTTGTTGTTCTTGAAGGCTTATCTCCTTGTCTCTTGCTCTGCTCATCACATTCTATAGCTACTTTAATCAAAATATTGATTATGAACATTAAACACTCTGTCCACTCCACTGACAAAAAAGTTAATGTACTCATTTATAATGGCACAAATCATAGACGCAAAGAAAATGGTGGTTCTTACTGCTGCCATATTTTCCTTCTTCTTGTTCTGGCTCTCCTTTTCCTTTATGGCGCTTTCCATACTTCTCAACTGATGGTTTATTTCGTTTCATTATGTTTCAGGTCAAAGAAAGACCACTACTACACATTAAAACAACCAAGACCTAGCTGGAACAAGACCACATCAACCAGATTAAATTAATAATGCTTAAAGAGGAGAAATGTGTCGATATCTATATCAGGTTGTTTAAACAGTAGCGGCTACAAAAAAACATGAAAAGCTCCATTATCTCTGTTAATATAGCCGATACCTATAAACAATAAAATAAGATATAATTATACTACCTTAGAAAGATAATATCTCAGGATAGATGTCCAAAGGTTTTCATATGCTTTCCATTCACCGACTGGAATAGTGATGTTTTACAGCATTAATAAACTCAGTACAAAGTGCAGAAATTAAACTACTGCACGGTGCAAAATGCAGAAACAAGATATACAGTACATTAAAACCCCATGCTGGATAATTGAAGCTGAAAACTTCAAGCTGTGCTTGTTTTGTACTTTATATTGCTAACACTTATGACCTACTTGCGTCTGAAATGAACTTTTAAAATATCTTTGTTATGAACAAACAAAGTTAAAGCAAAACAAAGGTAAAGTCACCAATCCAGTCCAAATCTTCTGAACAGTTTTACTTTAATAGTTACACTTCTGTACTTAGTACATATTAGCATACTTGTTAACATTTAACTGAGCAAGCCCTTACAACAAGCTCCATTTTCCTTTATACAGAGCCTTAAAACATTATAATTTTTTAATAACATCTATTTATATTGTGTAAAGTGGTAGTTTTAACAGATAAACCTTTCTTAATAAAAATCTTGTTTTTTAATATTGTACAATCGTGCACACAAACTAAGCCTGCTAGTTAAATTTTGAAGCAATTTCTTTTCTTTCCCCTTTAGCATGGCTTTATTTTTTAAATGACAAATTTTAAAATTTACCTGCAGCTGACAGAATGGTTACATATATTTGTATAGGATATACAAAATTCTTGAAAATACTATGCTTACATTTTCAAAAGTAAAAACAGGATAATGCATCATCGCTCCTGTTGGAATCAATCCTCGGCTCCAAACATTCTGCTGTAATGCAGGGACACAAGCATGACATCATAGAGATATTTTTAGGAAGTGGGATTGAATTGACATGTGAGTTAATTTCGAAATATTTTTTATAAAAGGTTTAAATAATGTTGGAATAGATTCTGCACCTGCCAATATTTCACAGTAAAATAGGTGAAGTTTTAGAAAAATGCTGACCTACATTATAGAATAGGGATACTTTATACATCAGCTATTTCTAGGTCTCACATGATGCTGCCACCCTATTGCGTCACAGCTGGCATGACTTTGTGTGAAATAAATCCTCATCCTTTCCCTTCTTACTTAATGCTGATAACTAATGGCAAAACGATAAATTTTTTTCTTTTCCAAAAGGAAACTGGCAGATGAACATAATTTGATACATAAAGCATCAGGTCTGATCCTTTGTGGTTTTATCAGGGTTCAGTTGATCGTTTTCTCAATTTGTTCATCCTCCCCAAATGATGCCATGTCTGTGCATATATAATTCCGTTTTTTAATATTTGCTTATAATTTCACCCCCAATATTTTTACAGATGCTCGTGGTACATTCAGGTGTTCTGAAATTACTTCTAAAGAGGAACTGGACTTGAATTTTCCCGTTGGATCAAGGAAAAATGAGGGGCTGGGAAGCAGAATAACTCACTAAACCAGATCAATTTTACAATTCTCCTACTCAGAACATGGATCCATAACATGACAGAAGCTAACAAGTTGTTCCACACCATGTCTGCCTGAGGCATGGGCGGTAACCAGTGGAGGTAAGAGAAGCATTAAGCATTAAGACAAGAAATCCAAAACTGCTGTGAGCCATTCTATCCCCGGTGCTCATACAGCAGATTCTGACCTGTCCTCAGGGCAAATGTTTAAATGTTTACAATGGTATTAACCACGTTGGCACTAATGACACCAACAGCAGCCAAGTACTGTCAATGCTCACAGCTGCACTGATTAACTCCATTCCATCTGTTACTACTATGTAGACAAAATGTAGGCCTGGGACTAATGCTAGTTACAATCTATGCAATCAAACAGATATATTTTTCAAAAATCCATAGAAAGTTGAACACAAGTATAAGGTGTGTTTGTGGTTTTTTTTGGGCTGAAAAATGATGGCACTACAACTCTTAACTCCCCTTTATAGGTCCTTTCAATATGTATAAATAATTTTTTCCCCCAAGTCAGTTTAACTCATGAAGTACTGTTATACCCAATTTGGATTTCAAGTTATGCTGTGTGTATTTATGTGTCTTAGGTCAGTGGTGGGATGGGTGTCTTTTGTCTGTTTTTTTTGGCCCAGCCCACTGCAATGAGTCCTGTTCTTGCTCCTACTGGAGGATTGCTACTTAAACCTGATCCCACCTCTTGCTTTTTGATTGGTGGAATGTAATTCCGGCAGTGTATTTAACATCAGCAAATAACACCTCTGGGCAGGCAATTATATTAATTTTGTTCTGTCTTGCTACTATGCTCCATGTTTGACCGTGTATATAGCACACAATGTGGTTAGTGGGAAGTTGGTGCCATTTATTTTAGCTGACTAAGGGGTTAGGTGAGGTACACCCTGAATAGCTCACCAGTCTTTAACAGGGCAAACACATACACAACCATACATATTCAATTTGGAACAGTCAATTAACCTGTTGTGCATGTCTTTGGATTGTGCGGGGAAACCGGAGTACTTAGATGAAAGACTCACAAGGACCGGGAGAATATTCTACACTCCACAAGGAAATGTCTTCAATGAGCCAAGGCCTTGAACTCAGGACCTTCTTGCTGTGAGGTGGACATGTTAATCACTACCACACACTGCCGCCCTCCTGTGAATCATCTAAACAATGATTTAAAAGACAAATTCAAAGACCACAAGAATTTTTGCAGCTCGACTGGGTTTATTGTCTTCTGAGCTACTGTACAGTAAACAGTGAGTCAAATTTAGTGAACTTAATTGTGCAAAAAATCAAGATGCTGTGTGTACATGAATCCTGTTTACATCCAGTTATGAAAACAAAATGAGTCTGTAATGTGATTTGGGGGATTTTTCTAACACATATGGAAAACAGTTGAAAAGTATGTTCAATGGTAATCAGGAAATACAACTATCAACTTCATCAATAATTAAACCTTTTGAACGCATATACATATGTATTTGGTTTACAAAGTGCAGCTTAAGATTAGTTTTATTTACAACTCCACAGAAGGCATTTCTGCTTCTTAAAATTCTGTATGGATCTGAAATATATATGTATAGATTTTTTTTTTACAATAATAATATCACATGATCTTTATAAAACACTTAAAAATACAAAAATATACAAACATTTAAGTGTAAATCTCATAAGTTAAAGAAATCAGTGAAGAATAGTTTCAAACACCACCACTAAGGCTTACTGTGAAATGCAGCATGTATACACACATGGACTGCACAAAATGTGGATGTATAACCACAAAATGCACCAGTGGACATCTGGTACCGCAGTATACAGCACTTCCATATACCTCAGGAATTAGCAACTTAGAAGCTGAGTCTTTAAATAAATGTACACAGAAACTGTGGCTACTGTAAATGCTAAACATTGTGTAGTTCAGGATGTAGCCCATAGCATCTGGGAGCAGTATTCTGTGTTACTAACTCCATCAAACAAATTTAGATCAGTGCTTCTTGTGGAGCATCCAC
>JAOUQZ010000004.1:7434841-7455451 GCA_028564935.1 Neosilurus hyrtlii
ACACACACACACACACACACACACACACATATATATATATATATATATATATATATATATATTGTATGTGGGAAAAATAATAATGCTACAATTTCATCCCGACAAGCCTGCTTCGTGGTTTCCCACTTATCAGGGGATTTCCGTGGGCAACCACGAAACAGGCTTGTCGGGATGTAATTGTAGTACTATTATTTTTTCCCCACATACAATATATTTAGCTCTACTTCGACGTATCGAGCACTGTTCTACAAAAAATTGACTCAAGATATATATATATATATATATTAAGGCAAAAATAAAATTTAATTTTGATAAACCCGTATGCATGCTTAATAATTTTACAGTCCATCATGTAGATACCTTAATGTGCAGTTTTTTCTGGAGATCATGAACAGGGAAGGAGAAAAACTCATTCCAGGTTGGGTTGAGATTCTTATATATCACTTTGCTTTTGTACAGTGTCTTTCCCTCAAGCTTGAATTTCACATACGGGTCACTTGTACCTGTAAAACAGGTAGTTTGCAGAAATCATATGAAAAGCAGTGGTTAGTGGATGAGGGGCTGCAGCACTAACCAGAGTTTTTAGGTTCAAATCACAGAAATGCCAAACTATCTGGTGACCTTTGATCAAAACACTTAACTCTCACCTGCTCTTTATTCTACCTGCATGGCTCAAACAGAATGCTTACTTACCGAACTTAACAACGTATACTTATACATGCCAAAATAGTAACTGTAATAGTCATTTAAAAACAGAAGAATGTTTTAAAAAATGCAAACTGCTACAAGTTATCCCTTAGGTTATAACAGCTACAATTTTAAAATATGCACAAGCAAGTTAAGAGCATAGAAATAAAACTGTACTAAAATTAGTGCATTAATCTGCAATTTGCCTTGTCATGTCCAAGCTGCTGTTTTATTAAAAATATTAATCAGCACCTTCTGACTAGTCCTCCTGATGTGTTGTAGGCTGCAGCAGCAAACTTAAATGACTAAGTTCAGAAACTTCTGTACTACAATATTTGCAACCCTTCAGCCAAGCAGAGAAGGATGTGGTCAATACTTCAGATGCAACATGACTTCAAACCTCATCACTTCCTGAGGTCGTTAGTGCTAAATGTGTATGGGGCAACAACGAATACGAAAGCATATTAATAGCACATTTCTCAATAAGAGGTACTATAAGTGTCAATAATAAAAATGATCAATATAATGACAGATGCATGTTTCGAACCTTACTTATAGACTCTGATTTGGTTTGTACACTTGCATGCTAAGGAGTATACAAATGTTCTTTCTCATGTTGAAGCTTAAATATATGATGCTACCATAAAGATATTATACGATTCAGTAACTAGTCAGAAACCAGTCAATCAAAGTCTTCCAGATGAAAATCTTCATAGCGGAGCCCCATAGATGCATGAACTTGATGGTTGTCCTGTGTCTGTCCATGCAATAAACCTAACACTGACTTTGATTGGTGACAACATAAACAGGGAGTTTTGCCACTACATTTCCTGTCAATGGTTAGTGCAAAAACACAACGATTCAAAGAACTGAGATGAACACACACATTCACACTTTATGTAGTATAGCATTTCTCTACATTAACCATTAAACATTTAAATATTAAGGGGTTTTATTTTGGGTCTTAGACTGCAGACGTGCATGCTGGGAATATGGACATTTGAGAAGTGTAGTGTTCTAATTAGTTTCTTTGTGTAATGGTGTAATTAGCCCTTCATACTGGCCATCATCCCCACCTCCAACACACACACACAATCCTTGCGGCAACACAGAACATGAACTCATTAATGACAATGCTGACATGATGGATGATGACATTAACTAGACAGGTGTTACAAATGAACATGGGAATCAGCTAGTGAAAGCGATTAACACCAGCCTTAAACAGTAGAGACCTCTATCGAGAGCTCCATACGAAAACAATGTTTCAGAAAACAAAAATACATTTTCGGAAAACAAATTTACAACCGACTGCCTTCTTACGGAAAGGGAATGCACCAAATGCTGGAAGTGATGACATGAGTCACCCAGTCTGTTCTAGCCGGAAGTGTACAAATGTAGTTATTAGACTGTGTTAGAAAATGAATGACTTATTTTCTAGCTGATATATTTATGTAAGAGGATGAGGCTGTATCGCTATTAGGAATATTTTTCTCACCTAACGGACAATATTTCATGTGTAATAATGCAGCCTCACAACTCGAAAGTGAAGGAAAGACCTTCATCCTCGTTAAAGATCCACAGCCTCTAACCCAAACATTCAATATCAACATGTGTGATTAGTACAAACAGATATCACCTTAACGTTGGGTTTACTGCTGCAATCAAAGGCTACAATAATAAATGGACCTGCAAAAAAATACCATCACAATATTAAATAAACGGGACAAACAGGATGCCTTGATAAAGAGAATAAATGGGGTGTTTTCTTGGCGGAGAGGTGGTGCAGGTGGATAAACACCTGGACGATCCGTTAGTGGTCATTTTTAACGCGGGGAGCCCGGGATATTCATTTTATTCATTTATTTTTGCTCTTATTGGTATCTTTTGAGACACGACACGTTTCACTTTATTGTACAGCCAATTTCATTCTGAACGAGAGTCGTCGTCTTCACAAATCTACCGAAGTCAAACAGAAGTAAAAGGTAAATGTCGGCGAAATGGGCGAAGTGTAAACATCTGTAAGCCAATGTCACCAGTTAACCTGAAAACCAGTTAAGCCGGAACACCGTGTTAACAGAGTGAAATCTGGTCTCCACTTTGCTGTACAATAAAGTGAAACGTGTCGTGTCTCAAAAAATAACACACGTTGATATTTCTTAAAATTAATTTTTGTTTTCTTAAAATGTATTTTTGTTTTGCACTTCCCGGCCACCGTAGCTCCACCTTTAGCCGGCGCCTAAATCTTCATGTTCCTTTCTTTACATTTATGTATAAACCCAATTCAACACTAACAGCCATATCACCCATCCAGAAGTGAAGCATTTTCGATGTTCAGAGTTGATTGAAATTCATATCCTGAATCCGTCCAGTGAATGTAGGCAAGCTACAATTTTTGCTTGACTTGTTTTCATCACTTATTTAAACCTGACATTCCTGTTAAATCAGCTTCTTTTTAGAGAGCAATCTAGGCCCGTTAAATAAAAAAAAGAAGGCAAAAAACACAATAACCACATCCTATAACCACAACAATGTACACATAGTACATTCAACACATGTGGGAAAATTTACGATGAGAAAAAGTGTCACAGGTTAAAAGGGGAAAAACTTACTGTGCTGCAATAACAACCATGCAAGCAAGTATACTTTGAACTAGATGGCGCTCTTGTGTGCTGGGACGGAAGTAGAGGGGTGTGGCTGCAGTAGGGTGGGTCCGTGTCTACCGTCAAGGTGTATACTTGAACAAGTTTTAATCTGCTTTGTGGAATCCTGACTATGAAGATGAAGTATGTGTTTGCATTTCTCAAAAAAATAAACTGCCAATCACACATAGCTCATGGGAAAACTGACAAATGTCTAAGTGTACATGTGTACGCAGCAAAATAAACAAATGAGGCACACCACCAGAAAATTGTTTTCTTACATATTCTAAATCTACAGTTATTTATCTTTAAAATGAGGGGACATTTGTTAAATTTGGTGCAACCAATCCAGAGAAATGAGTGAACACGTTTAAGGTAGAATCCTCTTAACAGAAAAATCAAATTTAGAGAAAATTTACAATAAACCTTGATGTATGAATTGAAATTCATGCACCGCACACATTTATTTGGCCTATAAAGTCATATTTCTAGGTGGTCTGCAGTGTAATATTTTGGTAATGGATACATTTATAGATTAAAAAGTAGATGTGAAAAATATTAGAATTTTTTAAAATCACTATAGCTTCTGTGACATGGGACTCATTTTGTTGTGATGTGCCCCAGATAATTACTTATACCCATTTACAGATGAAAATTAATTAATATAGAAACTTGTATATGTCACCACAACAGTAATGTGCTGATTAACTACAGCTATGGTTAATATTTAGCAACGGTATCTCTAAACTGCATAAAGGGAAGTGTTGAAATGATTCATCAGCCACTGGATGACCACAATGATCATTCAACATTTTAATGGAAAATTCCCTCAAGAGGAATGATTAAACATGGAAGTGCCTTTATCTTGCTTAAATCAATAATTCAGCCTAAATTCCCACTGGTAGCTAGTCAATGAAAAAGGTTAACTGATTTACAGTTGTTTTGCACAAGAGCTCTGAGAATAAAAAGCCAAAGAAAATGAAAGTCATTGCTCCACTCTGCAAAATATTACACTTGAGCTGTACATGTGAAAAGAGCAAATTTTGAAATACTGCAAATTAATATCTAGATCACAATAAATACCGACTTATGTGCTACTTAAACTGTTTTTTTTAACCATGACCCGCCCATGTTGGGCAGGGTTTTGTTTAAAAAAATCATCTTTGGTAACATTGGTTATCTCAGGAAATCAAATTTAAAAAGAATAAATCGATCAACAGCACTTAAAGAAAATTGATTGCCTTAATCTTGCCTGAGCAATGAACACATCAAACCACACCTTAGCTGACCAGAGCATCACTTCCCAGAGCAAAGTATCTACACAGACTTCCCAAGATCCTGCAGAAATGTTCTGGCCTCCTTCCAAGTATGGTAAAGAACTCTGGCATGGCACTATTGATTGTTCCTTATTGGGTACCACTCATCTAGATAATTAAAAATATTGTTCACGTGAACATGTAAAGGCACACAAATCTTGTGAAAACACTCATGGTAACAATTTAATTAAAACATACATATTTTTATTTCAAGACCAATTTTCTTTAATTAAACTGAGCTGTAAATGCAGCAACACATGTACTTGGTCAGTTTATCCTTATCCACTCAGAATGGGCAAAAAGTTATCATCTGACATTATTATTATCTAAAATCAACTCAACACAGCCTCCATCTAGAGAGCACATAGCATCTTGTAGCAAGGCATGTACCATACAGTGTACCAGTGTGCATGGACTATAAAAAAAAACCTATGAACATAAACATTTCTGTGATGTTGTGACATGTTACATGTGGCCTCTGCCAAAGCTAGACACTTTCTCCTACTGGATTTCTAATTATATAAAATATAGGTGCTGGATAAAGTGATATAAACTGATGACTAATGATACTGGAAGCTGTACTGTAATGTGATAAATACTAAGATTTATTTAAGTGGCAAAACTGGCAGTGCACGAGACTCCAATTATGTTAATTGGAATAATTATTTATGCATTGTTGTGTTAGTCTTTCTTTTGGTTGTTTTTTTATGTTTCATTAAACTGTGCTTCACAGCAAAAAAAGAAAAAAAATATTGTTGATTTGTTTCATCAGTCTGAATTTTCTATCCTCTAACTTTTTTCCTCACTCAAATGCAAGTGCTTGTTTTTTCAGAGAGTCCTTTGAATCAACACTCTCGTAATACCTCAAGTAGAGATGGGAATCAAGAACTGGTTCCAAATGCATCAGAATCATATGCTAGGATAAAAAAATAGTTTCATGACATCAAACTTTGGATCTATGCTGCTAGAAACTTTCAACAAGAAGGAGTCATGGTGGAGAGAAAGATCAACCATGACTCCTTCAGATTCATGCAAAAAGACTGTGCTACTTGTCTTGTCTGTAAAACAATTACTTATGATAAGGCAGCCTTTGAACTTATTATTGAAATTGCAGGAATGCCATGCATTTCTACGCAGGAGTGCCACTGCTTCCCAACCAAGCATATGCCAACTTTAGCACCACACAAGCCGGTTTAACAGATATGAAGACTATGAAAACATAAATGAAAATGAATGCTGTACACTGATTCACTCATTTCATCATTTTTAGTTGATGAGAGATTTATTTGTAGATATTTGTTTTCCAAGTTGCATCAATTTAAGAAAAGGAGGGCTGTAATTTATATTTTCGGCAGACATTCTACACCATGTTCAGACGATGAGATAATAAACCATCTGAGCTGAGGCTGAGAAGCTGTGCCTTTTTCCACAAAAAAGCTCATCAGGAATCAATAAGTAACTCAATAAAATCCCACACATCAGTTGAATCAAAACAGAATCAATGGCAGCGGTATCAGCAAAACCGTATCAATTTCCATACCAAATCATATGATTATACTTTCTGTATCTTACCACAACGGTCTCGGACAACGAGGCCTCGTCCTTCTTTCAGGTTAATAGAAAGCAGGTAGGATTTCTGAGGTTCCTTATGATTTTCAGTGCTAGTGCCACTCTCCCCAGCCATGTCCAGGACCTGCAAACCAAGAAAGAGAGGACAAGACTTTTATTAATTGTCCTGATTGTACAAACCTGCCATTTCATTTGCAATGCTAGGTGTCCTTTATTTTCACATTTTTAAATAAATCAAAAAAATTTACAGTTTACAACACTGCACATAAACAATACAACATCTCTACCCCTCTTTACTGATCAGCCATGAGCCTTTTTTAAAATGACTTTTTTAGTGAACTGGAATTAGGAACTGCCTCTGCTGAGAATGACACAAGCAATATGACTGTTAAGTTTGGTAAAAAATAAGGAACTTAAAAAAAACTAACAAAACAAAAGAACAGCTGTACTTACGCTGCCTCCCATATGAGAGAGTACTTAAAACCATAATAATCCCAGATGTGAAATTTTACTAATCAGTATATCCTTCCCAATGAGAGATATTTTAAATCGTCCCTCTAATAATACTTTGTATACTGAACATGATCACGGCATAGATCAGAACTGCTCATGTTCCTAAATTCATGCAGCTGTAAAGTCATGCTCTGAACATTTTGTGGACTGCAAGGAGTCATGGACAAGGTTCATTGCCAGCCGCGGGAACTGAACGTCTGGTGCTCAGTACTGAATACATTCATGTGAGGCAGCCAGAAACTCATTCAAAAATCAAAAGTAATTTTACGCTTTAGCGTCAGTGTCCATGACCACATTAAAGTCTTGCCAAATCATCCACTTAGAATGCCATGATTATAAGATCATAACAAGCACACAAGTAAGCACATGTCTGTAATTCACAATGTTACTCACGTGCTGTTGCTCAGGGTCGAGGAGACAATCACTGACATGGTTCTCAGCACGCTGTGTCTGTTTAATCTGAAATACAGTTTATTAAATTTAACACCTATACCATATATCATTTCATGTATTTTAAATACATGATATACAAAGATGGTCAGAAATCTTGATCAGCAAAAGGCAACAAAGCATGTTAGTCCTAATGAACACTTTATTAAAAATACCTTCACTCCAGGACATTTTAAGCCATGCAGCCAAAAATAAAGAGTCTAAGGAATTCCACTTTCTGTTGCATTCTAACTGATTAAAGTGCGAATGCTTTATTAAATAATGTTTGTAAATGTCCCTTGACTATTACTTAATAGTTATTTTGTGTAGAAATTGAGGGAAACATTAGAAAATGCCAGGCAAACCCACCTTATATTCATCTATAATAAATAATCCTGCACAAGGCCTAATCCTTATTTAACTAATTCAAGGTTGTTAAAACAAAAACTGCCTGATACTACCTGCCAGTCAGACATTACTTCACAGCCATGCTATACAAAGAATTTGCACAGATGCCTATTATTACTTAATACTGCCGTTAACACATTAACACTGCACTCATCCACCATTTACAAAAAGCTGTTGCATAAATGCTTTTCAAACAGACTGTAACTGCTTTTTTTTTAATAAATTGAAGAGGGCAGGGGCAAAACGCTGTACGTCACATGTCTCTGATTATGTCAATAAAATCGATCATATCTTTCCCAAAATGAACCACAAACTATAGAGGTTTATTTCTCTCAACAATATTTGGTACACACTAAACACAGCTGATACAGTCTACTATCCAAAAACTGTGACATCGATCTTGTTCCTCCAAATAAAATTACTGTTTTGAGGAACTGAAGATTAATAAATAAGACAGTAATAAAAAGAAAGGCACAGTCTACTTATGCAACACATGAACAAGAATTTCAATTTAAATAACCACATGTGAAATTCAAAAGGCTAATCAACCATGTAACACCTGAACACTCATACATATCTGGAGTGTATATGGCAGGAAACGGTATCTGGATATGATAGGCATAAAGAACAAATGCACCATGTAGCAAGTATAAGTGCAAGTAAAGTTTATAGTTGTACCATGTAGAATATCACTGAGTAAGTCACCTTTAGCATAACATTCAATAAAAACAGAAATTGCCAGCTCATACTGCACCTCTGTGGATTTCTCTGGCAGGAGCACCATGTCATCTGGAGTGTCTAAGAGATCCCGCTTCTCATCAAGACCACCGTCTACCAAGTCCTGGGGTATCCACTTAGTCACTTCTGTTGACTCAGCTGACAAATCAGAATACTGAGCTCCGCCCCCTGTCTCTAACTTGGGCTGATTAGAGGGGTGGCGGGCTGAAAGGGATGAGGAATCAGGTACTGAAGAGCTTTTCAAACGGTCCAACGATTGCTCTGGTGTAACATCAGACTGGATGTGTCTTTGACTGTTGCCACGGACATAATGGAACAGTGGCTTGGCTTTCTGACGCAAGTTACCCCATACTGTCTTTTTGGATCTTCTATTGGGTTCCATACGGGGATTATCAGTGTTTGTATGTGTGGGGGAGAGGGGAAGTGATCAAGGCCTCATACACAAGAATGAGATAGTCGTCAAGGCCTGTTAAAAATAACCAGCATTCAGAATCAGATTGAAAGACCAATAAACATAATTTTAAATCTTTATTACTTTACAACATTATGAATATGCTGAAGCAGCAAAACTACATTATGAACATAGTTATATTTTCACTCATTAAAATGAAAAGGGAAAATTCATTAACGCAAAACAGAAATATTTGATTTATACACATGCTATTGCCTACATACTCCTATTACAGACACAGAGGTAAGTGGCAATACTGTGGAAGTACATGCCCTTTATGTATAAACCTCAGATGTACCAGAATGGAAAATGTATTTATCACCTTACTTTTACCTATCTATATTTTACCTTTCTATATTTTAGCCAAGGCAAAATGCATAAAAACAAAGATCAGAGGTTTTTATGTGCAAATCCTCTGTGCTGTTAAGAAATGCGTAAAAGTGCATGATTTACATTTTTTAGGGATCAAAAACAACAGTAAAATTAGTAGTTAAAAATAGGAGTAAAAATAGATTGAATTTTTGAAGTAGAACCTGGGGCTGATTTCTTTCTAGATTAGCCTATACATTCGCACACACTTGACCACATGAACTATTTCACACGCATTTATTTAAACCTTCTTCACTGACTCATTCATATCACCTCACCAGCAATAATTCAAAAGCCTGTGAATTGCTATAATCAAATGAGGGATTATCTTTTCTAAATTCCCTGTACAGAAGAACCTAAAACTAGAATCTAAGCACTGTACAATAAAGTATAAACTACATGCTCCCACCTGTGTAAACATCATATGGGCCCCGCCCATGGTAACGCATGGAAACACATAGGCGGGGTGTGAGATAATGGTCATTAAATGCTGGAAAGTCTAGAGGCGAGATTTCGGGAACTGTTAAAGCCTAAAAGGGAAACACCTCCCTTTTTACTTAAATGAGTCAGCATCACCTCTGAAACAGCAGTTGGGGGCCACATGAATCCAGAGTGCTTTTTCGTGCTTTGAAACTGCTTTTTATTGGAAAGACTTGAATTATATAGTTGGAAGATGTCATGGGGACACACTGACTCAGTGGTCAGTACTATCAATATCACAGCAAGAAGGTTTGGGGTTCAAACCTATCTCACCCAAGGGCCTTTCTGTGTGTATATTATTTTTTTTGTAAATTGTTTAGTTTGAAGCAGTTGATGCACGACACAAAAAAACAAAATGCTTATTTTTATTTTAAATAGCCATTGGGTGTGTTGACAGTGTCAGGTGTGAGGGTCACTCAGATAAAAATGCCAGCATGTTGCTGCAGTCTGCTCTACAATGGACTGATGATGCACGCTAAATTGAAAGTCGGCTGTTGAAACTTTAAGAGTATTGTAATTTAATTGTTATATTAAAATAATCTGTAAATTATGGGGAAAACACTGTGATGGTTGAGGACATGCAGGATACACAGACAGATTTTATATAGAGGTTGAGATGAGCAAAAATTCTAAACAATATATTTAAAAGAAATGAAATGAATGTAAGAAAATGAAAGCTGTGTGCACTGTTTGAGAAATAAATATGTGCCTATGCAAGTATGAGCGTATATGCAATATCTGCTACATGCATCCTGTTCGTATCTTTTGCCTCCTGGTGATATGTTTGCTTATCATGATGACGACAATGCTCACAATTTAAAAAAAAAAAAAAACACACACACACACACACAATATTTGCAGTGGTTTGTGCTGGGGTGCTCACTGTGAACAGACATGTGTATGTTTACAGTTAGAACAGACAGAACAGCCTCCCGGTGTTGTATGTGTGTATATGTCGACAGCTTCAAATACCCGTGAACTCATTTTCTGCCAAAATACACACAGATAAGTTCGGCACACAAACTAGAAGTTCTCATAACTTGTACGCGTTTTGTTTATCTCTCCAGGATATTAATTCCTGCATGGAAAGTGGTGGCGACTAGCATGCGCTACCACATAAATCGAGTCACCCATGGAATTCTGGGAGGGCCACTGAGCCCACCCAAAGTGGGCTCAATCTTCTTATAATCGTGCCTTGCATGCGCCACCACTGAGCCCAAACAAAGTAAACTCATTCTTCTTATAATCGTGCCATGCATGCACCACCGACGAGCCCAACCAAAGTGAGCTCAAACTTCTTATAATTGTGCCGTGCATGTGCCACCACCGAGCCCAACCAAAATGAGCTCAATCGTCTTATAATCGTGCCCCACATGCGCCACCACTGAGCCCAAACTTCTTATAATCGTGCCGCGTATGCGCCACCATCGAGCCCAGCCAAAGTGAGTTCAATCATCTTATAATCGTGCCCCACATGTGCCACCACCGAGCCCAACCAAAGTGAGCTCAATCTTCCTATAATCGTGCCCCACATGCGCCACCACTGAGCCCAACCTTCTTATAATTGTGCTGCGCATGCGCCACCACCGAGCTCAGCCAAAGTAAGCTCAAACTTCATATAATCGTACACCGCAAGCGCCACCACTGAGCCCAACCAAAGTGATCTCAATCTTCTTATAAATCATGCCCCGCATGTGCCATCACCGAGCCCAACCAAAGTAAGCTCAACCTTCTTATAATTGTGCCATGCATTTATGTGGCACCACATAAATCGAGTCAGGCAGGAAAGCACAATTATTGTTGCTCTTCCGCTCGCTTCACAGCAATAAGGCTAACAAGTACTACAGTAAATACACTAGATGGCCAAAACTTTGTGATTTTTTCCAACCTGTCCCACCATGATGATGCCATTTACAGAAAGTAAGGTGCAAAAACATGATTTGCCAAAGTTGAAGCGAAACAATCTGAGTCGCCTGCGCAGAGCTCCGACATCAACCCCACTGAGCACAGCCTGCACCCCAGACCTCTTCACACAAAATCTAGTGGAAAGCCTTCCCAAAAGAGTGAGGGGTAAATGTCGAAAGAGATTCAACTGTTGATTTTGTTCTAAATTATATTACAAACGCCATTATGTTGTGACACTGGAACATACTGTGATATGAATTTCAGCTCATATCACTTACAACTATTTTAAAATGACCTTCTTTTCCCTTTCAAGCCAGATGTCCTGTTTCCTTGTTTAGCCCCGTTTATGGCAAGTCCAGTCCCTTGGCAGGAATCATTCTTCAGTTGCTGGATTTGACATAAACAGGAACCGGGAACTCAATCACAAGAATAAGCTTTTTCAAACTCCCAGAGCAAAATCTCTAAGCTCCAGTATTACATGTCACGACAAGTAGTTACCAAGGTTAAACAACTGTACTTTGTTTTCTTCAACTGATTTCCTTTGGAATTAAAAATGGAAAAATACGACTGATGTCAGACAATTCTGGCACGAAAGAAAGAAACTCAATATGGGCTGATGCAGAAACATTTAGAAATGGCAATGTTTATGAAATGTAAAAGGTTTACAACTCCATAATGCTAAAGAACAAGAAAGCCTCACCACCACAACCGCAAAAACCCACCCAATTCATACTCAACACATAATTCATATTCATGTGAATTTTACCTTCTAAAATTTTCAGATATCAGCTATGGGCAGAATGAACTATCTAACTATGCGAACCAGCAGAACCAGGATTTCTGTGGCTGTGGGTGTAACATTAGTGACGTTAGCAAAAGATTAATCACAATGGAAAAGCACCAGCAGCATTAGTTCCGAACGCAGCACAGAATGTTACTCAGTGGAAAGAGGAGTAATGAGTCAATCAACAAAAGGTGTTCTATTCCTGTGCTGATATTCAAATACAAACAAAATACACAGTGTGTAGTGTACAGGATAATGCCATGCAGAATGACAATATTCAGGAAGCATCCTGAAATTTAATCATTCAGATTAAAATCAGACGCCTCCATTGAATAAATTGCTCTTATTTCATTTATTATGTATTTTGAATATAGCCTCAGATGATTTATGTATTATTTATTCATTCATTCATTCATTCGCCAAACTAGGGCTGCGACTTTGTTCGAAGGTAAGGTACACCCTGAACAGCCACCAGACCTTCACAGAGCCAACTCCATTCACACTTATACTCAGACTTAGGGGCAATTAGCCTAATGTGCATGTGTTTGGACTGTGGGAGGAAACCAGAGAAACCAGAAGAAACCCCCACAAACATGAAGAGAATAGGCAAAATCCACACAAAAACGCCCTCGCCAAGCCTGGGACTCAACCCAGGACCTTCTTGCAGAGAGGCAAACATGCCAACTCAGGTATATCACTTAACTGTGCACTTAACAATTATTCACCAAAGGTGAGGCTGTTGCTGAAGACACCGAGGCGGAAAATCAGGAGGACTGTTCAATTCAGCAACATCCACAGAGCCTGAGGTGAATAATTGTTTTAGTTTGCACTACATAGGAACATAAGATTTTGACAGTTTATTATTTTTTTTTACATATTTTAAGTATGCCAGAAGAAGGTGATCTCTGCACACAAAGCATGGCATGCTAGGCAACAACGTCTTTTTCTACCCATAGTTTAAGTATATACTATGCAAAAACAACGAAAAGCAAACTAAAACAAGATTTTTGTTATTAAATTTTTCCATTATTAAGAGTAATAATTATGACACTGCCTACTTTAAGTGACAGGGACAAGCCTTGAGTGTCCGTCATTTTGAGTCAAGTATTATGCACTGGGAATAATAAGCAATTATTGGATGGGGTGAATTATGATATGGGAAATTATTCAGATCGAGAGGCTTTATCTGCTGAGGCTGAAGGCTGAGATCTGAATTATTCTCCAAACAAAAGCTGAATTCTTTAAATATTTTATTATTCTTTCAAAATATTTTCAACTTATTAAATGCATCTGATATTGGATAACTCAGCTCAGAAAAATACCAAGAATTATAGGATGGCTTTCCACCAATGAGAAACAATAAAATATTGTAAATGAATAATAATGTCTATTAACCCTATTGAGAGCAGCCCAATCAGATCTTGTCGTTCCGGTGTAGTATGTACTAATTTGTATCAGTATATATTACCTGGAAATGCCACAATCTGTTGGTCTGCTCAGTAAAATGACGAGCTGCATTTTTGTCTTATTTACTTCAAAAAAGAGATGGGTTGGATCCCGAAATTTCGGTTCACTCTTGATTGTGCTTATAAAACCAAAACCGAGTCCACATAAAAAAACTGATATACACAGTGTTCCAGTTTAAAGAGTGCTGGTATTGGTCATCCTTTCAGTATATTTTTGCACATATGTAATACATTTAAGTGATACAGATGCTGATTTTAACATAAATAACCATAAAAAGCAAAAAAAAAAAAAAAAACCTGGTCATTTTATCCCGTGGATAGCGGGGGCTGATTAGCTTGGGTTAGCAGTTTTTCCCTGGAAGTGATGTCAACGCATTGAGCAGGGTTGGCTTCTCTTGTGGAGACAGTGAATCTTACATTTTAGTGACTCTGAGGATGAGAATGCTGCCAGAAATGTGCATGATGGTAAATCCAAAATGGCTTATGCAGCTTTGCTAACTCGGCTATCCTGTCATCAGTTGGTTTGGGAACAAAAAGAAACGTTTTCCGTGATTTCTGCGCTTGTTGTTTGTGCAGCTCAACACTGGCCGATAATGTTCCATGGTGTGCTTTATTCATGCAGACTTTTTATTGCCTTCATTTAAAAGCACATGCTCTGCAGCAGATCTGCTGAATTTCAAAAATCAGATACACATCCTGCTTCCCAGATGCCTCTGAACCTATGACATTAAACTTTGCACATTTTAAAGTGCAAGAATCACAGTTTAATCTCCTGAATCACAATTTAACCCCTGAGCGTATGTTCAACATTTTCCTTTCCCTCTTGTGATTTAATGTCATTAGGTTCTCGTTACCCTTTGTTACTCTGTGGATTTATAGCCCTTTGTTTTCTCAGCTTTTATTTGAGAAAGATAGCATTTTATGCACATTTGTTTAATGCGTTTTTTGAATATGAATCACCCATCTATGCTATGGCCTGCCTGTGTTTTGATCACAAAGGATTTTTGATTCCTTGGTCAATTTTAATAAACACACTGTATATGAACCTGTATTTACTCCATCAGTCATGAATTAATGCATCACTGCACTGTTGAAGGCAACTAGGCTAGGACTGTAAACAGTGAACATTTCCTGGTCAGGCTTACATTTTAAAATGCAATTTAAATTGATATGCACCATCATTACTTGTCTTTTTTATAAGAAAACTATCAAATGACGTTAACTGTGGTTAATAGTGCATATAATTGCATTCTGCGTGGTTTGTTTAACAGCATTGTTAATGTGCTGGCTAAATTTCATAACAAATCTGAAGCAAGTTTTATGAACTTTCCTTCTTGTTTTTAATGTTTCTTTATTTTCTTCAATGCACTAGGACCCTTTTCACATTAAAATGCCAACCTCAAAATCTCCTCATGCTGCACTGCAAACTCTATACAAACTGCTATACATGCTATACAAACTGATTGCCTTTAAAACCAATTAAATTGCAGCAGCAATCACACATAATTAAGCATGCGTTATTAATATTGCACTTAAGTTAATATTTTAGGGCAATAATATTTTTTTTGGCATACGTTCACTAATTTAAATTTGCAGTATGGGCCACAATGCAGGGAAACACAGTCGCAGGAAAGACTCTTCCACCCCTTCCACACCTGCCACACCTAATCCATCCCATTCATGTGGGAATTTGCTTTTCTCTTGCACCACTCAGGAGCCCCTGTTATTAAAAGTGTTTTTTGCCCCTTACTTGAATTACTTGAAGTAATTTTGGCACTTACTTGAATAATATTTATATTTGCATTGAGCCTTTTTCTATGCTAAAAGGCCATGTGTGCTACACGGTCATCATGCTACACGGTCACCTGTGTGAAACACTCTGGCTCCTACCCTGAAGCAGAAATACAACCAGAAAAGAACACACGCAGATAGAGGCTTCGACGCGATGGCACCAGTTCTTTGGAATGCTCTATCGGTTGACATTCGCAAGACAGACACTCTCGAAAGCTTAAAAACAAACAAACAAATAAATAAGACTCCAAATGCATTATTTCTCGATAGCTTTCAGTTACGTTTCAGTGAGACGGATTTTATGTAAATATATTTGGAAGTGTGTGATGGACTATCCATGACTGTTTTAATCATGTTTTTAACATCTAATATTTTTACCAAGCTTCTACTTTATATAATATTGTTTGATAGTATAATATAATATAATATTATATTGAAATGACTGTGAAGCGTCATTGAAACCTTTGGTTATAATGTGTGCTATATAAAGTTAATAAAGTTTAAGTTCTATAATACATAATAACTCAACCACATCACTCTTCATTGGCTCACAAGATGGTGTGATGGCTCTTCCTTGTCTACATAGTGTGTTTTTCTGTTTGTTTGTATTTTTAATAGAAATTACAAACTAATATAAATTTTCTAGAGTGATGACAGTTTCTTTACAATTGTTAGTGTAAAATTTGCAGAACTATATGTAATGTATACTGCTTTATTAGAACAATTTTGTGCCATTTCTTTGAAGGATATTGTACACCGATTCTTCATTAAACCAACAGCATTAACTGGCCCACTGAAGACGAGTTACTAACAAACAAACCTAATACCAGTCTAATCTATGGCCAAACATCTTAAGAGACATAAAACACAGTAAAATCAACAGAAACAAGCAACTGCTCCACCCTGCACTGTTTGTGTTCACTGTTTGACATAATCCATCCTACTGCAGATTAAAAACACTGAGAAAAATGTGGGCGGGGAGGAGCATCTAGGTATTAAGGACAGAGAAAATATACTTTTGGATGATTATAATGCCAATGTAACACCTGGTCCATCATTTTCAAAAGAAAATGCTTTTTATATGCCTGATCATTTAAAAGAGTGATGAATCCTAAGCTTCTTATGACTTTAAACCTTGATGCGTCCATGAGGGAAGCACATGAAGCCCAACATTCTGTATTCACAATGAATTGGCATGCGAAGTGTAGGCTGCGTGTGTAAATAGATGAGCCCTGACAAGGAGAAACAGGGATATTGAAATTTTTTTTTTAACTTGGAGAGCTGAAAAGTGCTTTGGATCTTTAAAGTGGTAAATAGAATAACCTAAATAGAGGGACAGAATAAAAACACATGACACGTACAAGCAAAAATGCAAACTCGCTGCTTCTGGCAAGCTGGAGGCTCGATTTGGAACAGATAAAGTGATACCGATATATGAACAATTACACTAATAGTTTCCTGAAGCATTTAGCTGGATAAAGTGATTTGTACACAGCTTGCCTTTTGATGTATGATGTAATGAATGTGATGTGAATCCAAAAAGGATTTTAGAAAAAGACAGTAAGTATATTTTGAGATAAAATCCCTTTTCTCAAAGTCTTATTTTAATTTAACAAAAGACCCGTTCTCAAGACCAGGCTAATCTCACTTCACGTTCCATCGCACTGAAAATAAAGTACACTCTTTTTTTCTTTTAGTTCTGGTCCTTAAAATTATGTAAAGCAACACACAAAAGATTCCACTGTATCATCATTTATTCAACAAAAATCAAGCCAAAATCAGGGAGTCCCTAAAACGAATGACAAAGGACAGCGAATGATGAATGACAACAGCAAGAATGACTGAAATCTGATTTGTTTTTTTTGAATGATGAATGACAAGGTTATATGAGCGGTATTCCCGGTAGAATATTAGTCATGTGTTAAATCTGTCATTCACTTTTCCTCATAGTGAAGGACAGGTTTAGGAGTGGTATTGCAGGTAAATTGTGTGTCATTCTGCGGAGTTAATCTGCCATTTACTCTTTGATCTATGCTTGACATCCGAGGTAAAATAAAAAGATGCTCTTTATTTGTGTATTTATGCTAAAATTTAAAAGTCTGAATTACAATCATCAGTGTGTCATTAAACGGTTATTTTTGTGACCTTCGTTTTGCTGTATAACTTCAGAAGTTGTTTTCAAATGTCATCCTCTTCCATATGATTCACTCTGGGATAAACGGCAACGTTTCCGGACAGAGAATCTCAAAATAAAAGCGTCTGGATTTATTTAGTTCTTGCCTAGATGGAAGTAAACAAGCTTTAAAATTCAAGAATTATGTAAAATGTTTACTTGATTCCAATTTCTAGTATATTAGCCATTATAAAATCCACTGTATCATGTAATGAAAAAATAAATTCAGGGAACTGCCTGGGTAACGTCCATCACGCTTAACCAATGCAATTAATTTATCTAATGATATCTGCAGCATAAAATGTTTTTTGTAGACAATCAGAATAAGTGTATCAAACATTTTATGTGAAGAAATACTTTGGCGTTGCCACTGTTCTTTGAAAACTGTAGGTGAAGTATTGACACAGTAACATCCTTAACATTTTGACACCTGGTAGATGGTTCAAAATCCTCTCATAAAAACTTGTGCAGCTATCTTTCCTTATCATTTTTTCAAAGGATAGACTGTCAAAAATTGCATTAGTAACAAAAACTAACCAAAAAGACAACTTTTATTTTGAGATTCTATGTCCCGGAAATGTTGCTGTTTATCCCAGAATGAGCCAAAGATCTCAGAGAGGAACAGTCCTCATCTTTCGTTATGCACTGTCACTCGCTCTCATTCATCTGAAAAGGGAGTAGTCATTCTATGGTTCCACGTGTGTAACCTTGTCATTCGTCATTCCTTAGTGAAGGGAGCAGTCATTATTATCCGTAATTCTCTGTCATTCGCCTGAGAAGGGAGCAGTCATTAAATATAAAAATTCTTTGTCATTCGTCATTCCCCGTCATTCGTGGTTGTCATTTGATGCCCTTCGACATTTGTTTTAGGGACTCCCCCAAAATCAGCCATGTGTAAAATACTATGTACACTTTATGATTCAATAGCTTGTAGAACCCTCTTTAGAATAACGTGAAGTAATTATTTTTTGTTTGATTTTATCAGTCTATTACATCATTTTGGAGGACTTTTGGCCCGCACTTCTATACTTTATGGTTTGTTGATTCAGTTCATTGATGTTTGAGAGTATTTGTGTCTACACAGCTTTCTTAACATCTTAACAGACCATTTCAATCGGGATGTGGTCTGGACTTTGACTTGGCTATTCCGACACCTTGATTCCCTCTTTTTTCTTTTGTAGTTTTGCTTGTGTGCTTGGGATCATTGTCTTCTTGCATAACAGCTTTAGCTCTAGAATGCTTTGTTATACAGAGGATTTAATTGTTGACTCAGTGACTGCACAGTGTCCAGGTACTGTGGGAGCAAAACAAGACCAAATATTTTCCCCTTCTTTAAGGATTTTTAAAGATGCATGGCAAAACATCCCAACAGATTGATGAAGAGATGTGCATACCATTTACTATAAATACTGATGCCATACAGCTATCTTTCCCTTTCTTATTTTCTCCTTGTACATACACACATTTACACAATATGGATTTATGTCTGTGACACTGAAAGACTACAGCATTTACATGCATCCTGTTCTCCAAAGTCAATATCTGATAATCTTGCCTTTTCTGACAACATTTATTTTGACATTCCATCACCTCTGATGTAGATCAGTAGAACACTAGTTCTCATTTGCACTTCCTTCAGCAGACCTGCTATCCTAAATGGATGGGAACTTTTTGGCATTCCCAGACGGGTCACCAGTGCCTGTGGGTTTGATCCCACAATATAAGGTACAGACAAAGTACTGTCATCTAATAGTCAGGAAGTAGCTGAACTGCTGCTATACGAACCTTATACTGCATAAGGTTCAATTAATAGTGCAATGCACTGTCTGATTTACAAAAACAAAACAAAAAAAAAACAAAAACTTTTGCCTGCAGAAACTAAAAATGTATGTTGTTTTTTTATTACATGACAGCATTTTGAAAGGTATCTATCTGAGGGTTTAGACTGATCACAGCCTTTCTGAAACTTACTCACTGAACTTTACTCACCACAATTCCCACAAGACACTGGTGTAGCATTTCCTCTTTGAGCTGAAGTCCCATGTGGTCTTTAAGAATTACAATGGTTTCTTCAGCATGGATATTTGCTTGGTTTAGACAGACAGATAAGGTCGGCCATTCGGTTGGATGGTCTGTCTATCGGTGCCTGACCTCACTAATGCTCTTGTGGTTAAATGGAATAATCCCCACAGCCATGCATCCAAAATGTAGTAAAATGCCTTCACAGAAGTGTGATGGCTCACAGAACAGTTAACAAAATCTAGGATGGGATGTTTAACAAATACTTACATATCTAACTATCCAATCAGCCAACCTTGTAGTATCAGTGGAACACACATAAAACTAGAATGCAAACCTCTGCCAAAGCAGCTAAATCCCCTCCTTATTTCATTTCTGCTGGAGATCCATTCATTCATTTGCTGAATTACTTAAGATCTCATCTGACTGTGGGTGAAGCCGGGATACACCCTGAACAGGTCACCAGACCATTGCAGAGCCAACACACACACACACATGGCCATTTACACTATCACCACTATTCAATTTGAAACAGCCAAATGTCCCTGAACTGGGGAGGAAACCAGAGCACCTGGAGGAAACCCCCCCACGAGCATGGGGAAAGATGCAAACTCCACACAGAGTCGGCTGAGATAGGCACCAGCTTTTCCATGACCCATCCAGGAAATAGAATTATGCGGTTTGGTGAATGAAGGAGTGAGAATAAGTGTTCACATCAAACATCAAAACAGTGAAACAATTTTGACTGTGGCATGACTGTAGACATATAATTTTTTGGTTTGTTGGCTGGGATTTTTTCATACACACACACACACACACACACACACACACACACACACACACACACACACACACACACACACACACACA
>JAOUQZ010000004.1:7455551-7467960 GCA_028564935.1 Neosilurus hyrtlii
TGCAGTGAAGATTGTACACCACCACTTTTGTCTAAAAGAGTTCCTAATAATAATAAAAAAAAAAAATTGAAAAATCACGCAGTGAAAATGTACTGAACAATGCTACTGTATGCATTGAGAACCAAAAGAAGGTAAATAAAATAAATAAATAAATAGATAATTCCGACAAGTATACTGAGGTAAAGGTATGGCTAATAAATAAAAACACTGAAATACCTTCTACCTTTTACCTTTGTACAGCATGAATTTACTTAAAAATATATGGAATGGTTTAGCGAGTGAAGAAATTAAAAAAAATATGAAAGGTTAAATGCTGTAATTAAAGTAAAGGGTGGCCACATCAAATATTGACTATTTTCTCTTAAAAAAGAGACTGTTATTTTTGTTATTACTATATTTTGTTGTTTGTTTACTTATTCTCATCAATATGATCCAATATTACATGAATTAAATACTTGAATAGTACTTGGTTTCTGATTAATCTTCATTTTGCTAAGTGTATAATCATCACTGCATCAGTGTATTTTTTAATACCTTTCAGGTGTAGTGTTCACATATATTTTTTACATTTCTTCACTCGCTGGTTTGAAGTCCATTCATGCTATGCAAAAGTAAAAAAAAAATTTGCAACACCTTTCAATTTTTCTAAAAAATTGGTATTTTCGGGGGTTTTGTTTATTAGCCGTACTTACCTCAATATACTTGGAATTATTTTTTTGGTTTTCTTTGCCTAAAATAAAATTAAAATTAAAATTATACAGAGGTCATTTTTTATTTGTCAAAAAGTGGTGGTATATAACCTTCACTGCACACTACTGTGTGTGTATATATATATATATATATATATATATATATATATATATATGGTGTGTGAAGTACTGGAGTGTGTGTTAGTGATAACCCTGTACTGAATGCTCAGTTTTTCCTTCCATGCACCATGGCTGTTCACTTCACCCCAGTGGGAATTAGATGAGTTCAGCATGGCTTATGGCTTCATTATTGACAGAAGTGATCAGAGAGCAACAATACTCCTTATTGCACTTGAACCTCAGAAAGGGCATAGTAACTAGACATCGAGTTTGACACCCCCCAAACCCTTAGCAATAAAATGTGATTACAGCATGCATTCACGGCTTATTCTTTAAAAAGTCCAAAGAACAATGACTTTTAATAATGCTCATGTGTGTTTGCATATGCAAGCATGAAAATGAAAGAATGAAAACTTTCTTGTAAATAATCTATGCCCACAGCATGTTTTGAAGCAGCCAATTATTGGCTCAAGTCCATGCTTCAGTTTGAAGACCCATAAAGAACACTGTAGAAACATTTACAAATATCAAACACTTTTGGCTTGACATCATACTACAAATATCATTAAAAGTGAAACTTCATTCCCTGGGTTAAAAGAAAAATCCTACAGGCTTTCATTCGTTTGATTTTCTGCTGATAAAAAGGCAGGTTTTGACCCTTATCCATCCCTGTACAACCCTGTAAGAAGATTTTTCATTCACAACACATCTTTTTCTGTGTCCTATGTCCCCATAGGTCTTGCTACATATACTAAAAAGGGACAATGGCAACACTGTTATTTGCAATAAATATTGAGCAGAAGGTTTGCTCCCACTTACTTTCCTTCAAATAGCCTATTCCTACTGAGTGCTAGGTCACCCAGCTCTCTGTTCGCAACCGTTTGAGTGAGGGACCTCTGATGCCCTCTGATGGGCCACTGCCGTGACCCGGGGTGGGCACAGAGGGATGAGTGTCTCTAAACTGTTCCTCCCGCTCACTCCCCTCGTATGAGCTGCAGGAGGAGGCGAGGCTTTCAGCTGGAGAGTGGAGAGAGGAGGAAGGAGGAGCAGACAGGAAAGCCATTGGGGGTGACACAGGCTCAGTTTTTATATCCACGACTGGAGAAGATCTGGAGGATGGCTCAGAGACATGGGATAAGGAACGAGAGACTCTGCAGGAAAGAGAAGACGGGACGTTTTGTGATAATTCTGGTTACTACTGTAATATTGAGTGGATGGAGGGATGGATGGATGGATGGATAGATAGATGGATATATGAGGGAAAGATCAAAGTATGGATAGATGGATAGCTAGAAAGCAATCCAAAATACCATTTGAGGTTTAAGACGAATAGATAAATGAATGAATACAACATGGTACAATGATGATATGATGGACAGATTATGTGTGAATGAAGGTGAGATGAAACGACACAAACTCACTCACCCCTGAAAAGTAACTTGTGTCTGAGTTTGTTGCCATGGTGATCCTGAAGCCAAACTCAGGCTGTCTTGCATGCTGAAGCCATGTAAGTTATTGAGCTCAGAGCTGTTTAATCCATAATCTGAAAGATATTAATACTTATTAAGAACTACGGAAATAAAACATCTGTCCATCTTCCATGACTTCAATCCAGTGAGATTCATGCAGTAGAGGTGAGTGATAATAATGACACACTGCACACACCTGAGCTATATGCTGATGTCACAGTGGGGTACGGCAGCCCCTGCAGGTGCATGCTTGGTGTTGTCATGGATACCACTTGTGTGCTTAGTGTTTGGCTGGATGATGGGCTGTTTATCCTCTGAAATTTGCGTCAAACAAAGAAGGCTCTGGATCAATAAATTCCTACTGGTGAATAGATGTTGATTGTAAATTTTACAGAGCCAACAGTCCTAAAATACACTCATAATGAAGAGATATTATACGTTTTGACCCATAAATGTTGTTACAGTGTTGAATACAGTGTTAGCCCTTTTGTTTCTTTGGGTGCACAATAGTGTATCTTGGTGTGCTGGGCCTTCGGAAAAGCTTGCTTTCCCCCACAGCCCCCCATGCACAGTGGTAACTTCACCGGTCCCAGTCTGCCTCCCAGCACACTGAGTATGAAGATTTCAGGCAACAATCAGAGCAGAGTAGGCACAAAGACCAGAAAGACCATAAAGGAGAGGTGGAAGCTAAATAGGCTGTCCAAGCGTGCGCACTCAAAATCAGCGTTTCAGGGCGAAGAAGGTAGTCAGCTTCCGGAAGACCTGAGGAATTTTTTGGATCAGGAATTGTTCTTTGGTGCTCCACTGGAGTTGGAAATAAAAAATAAAGGCCTGAAAATGGGTATAATATCTGACCTTGATCTGATCACATTCAGTGTTGAGTATTCGGAGCTCTTAAAAAAATATTAAAAATAAGTGAAGTGCTGTAATCCAGAAAACTGTACAATACACCAGGGGTGAAAAAGATGTACTTGTAAGTTATTATATAAATAATTTAGAAAATAATATAAATAAAAACCGTTGATTTGCCTGAAAGATACAACTAAGTTTTCTGGGTGTCACAATCACACAGAAGCAAACCTGAAAACATTTCGGCTCTCAAGCTCATCCTACACTGGAAAAACAACATCTTAGCATTTTAAATTATCTTGAGTAAAATTAAAATGATTTAGCATTTCCACTTAAAGGATTACAAGACACAAGATCTGAAATGATTAAATCTATTTCTAGACTGGAACTAACTTATTCCAAGATTTCTTGTCAAGCCAAATTATTTGCCCATGCATCATCATTTCCCTGCTATTAAGTAATTTTATCCCCAAATTCAGTTTCATTTATTGTATAGAGCAGCACTGGGACAAACTGGTTAGCACTTCCATCTCACAACTAGAAGGACCTGGGCTTGAGCCCCGTGCCTGACGAGGGTGTTTCTGTGTGGAGTTTGCATGTTGCTGCATGCTTTTATGGGTTTTCCCTCTGGGTGCTCCATTTTCCTCCCACAAAGACATGCACATTAGGCTAATTAAATATTCTCAATTGCCCCTAGGTGCAAATGTGAGTGTGAATGGTTGTGTGTTGGCCCTGCATTGGTCTGTGCAGGGTGTACCCTGCCTTTGCCCGGAGTTGAATGGGAAGGGCTTCATCCTCCCTGAGACCCTAATAAAGGGTAAAGCGGTTGGATAATTTAAAAAAATCTTATAAGTGTTTTTAAATTGTTTTAATTGTAAAACTTATCCTTTTTTCAGTGTATTTTCTTTTTACAAACGTAAGTTCAGATTAATTCTACAGGCTTAGAATAATGGTAACAATACTCTGTGTTCACACAATGGCACAAAAATCAACAACAGAGATTTCAGTCACGCTTTTGCAATGTCTTTTGTTCTGAATCAGAATAATATTCATAAAATCTGTACAATATTTCTCTTTATGAGTGCAGCTGAAACTATTTGAACATCATTACTATTTGAACATTTTTCCTTCATCAAATTCAAAAATAAAATAAATCAAACCTTCACACACCCCTGGAATAAAGCAAAGCAGTTCCTCCGTTGTTTTCCTGATGCTACCCTACACTTTAATGTTCTTTGTGGTCCAATGCACCAAACTGAAATTAATGCTCAAGATATAAAGTGTGGCCCTTAGATGTTTTAATGAGAAAATAAGTTGAAGTCATTTATCTTTTAAACTTACCAAATTTCCTTCTTCATCCTCTGGCTGCTTGCAAGACAGAGTCAAATATTTAAAAGAAATGAAAAGAATGCCGCTGAGCATAATAACATTATTTTAGTGTTTGCTTCTGCACTAAGCAACCAGTAAATCTTTATACACAATGCATTCCATGTTCACTGAGAAAACAGGTACAATTCTTCAGGTCCAGTCATGCACAACCCCTAACAATGTACTGCTACACTGTAAGACTTACAGCTAATTTTCCTTCCCATTTTAGGCTAACTAATGAGAGCTACAGCTCATCAGAAATACAGCTCAACTCCAAAAAAACAAAAGGCAGGAATAATGGAATAACTTTGGATAAACACTGAGGATCTCACCAGAGCTGGTGAGATTTTACAGGATGGTGGAACGAGCACTCGCAGCTCTGGCTTATGTCCCATGGTTGTGAGGTTTCCTGAAGGGGGTGCTGAAGATTTGGCAGTCGGTCCTCTTCTCATGCTGTTCTCTCCCTGAGCACTGATGTAGCCATTCACTGAGAGGACACACAAAACAAAACAAAACACATGTTAGAGTAGCGGGACAGGAGCAGGACAGGAGTATGACAATTATTTATTATCTATTACCAGAATAGTTTTTTTTTTAATCAGTTTTTATATCAAAAGAAAAGAGAATTCTCTTTCATTCTGTAAATTACAACCCTCCAAATCCTATATGTCAAACTAAATTAAAGTAAAAGTAAGCCTGGGCAGCACGGTGGTGTAGGTGTTAGCAAGTCCACTTCACAGCAAGAAAGTCCTGGGTGCTTCCCATGCTTGTGTCGGTTTTCTCCGGGTATTCCAGTTTCCTCTCACAGTCCAATGACAAGCACATTAAGCTAATTGGCTGCTCCAAATTTCCCCTAGGTGTGAATGTGAATGGTTGACAGTGTGTGTCTGGCGAGCTGTTTAGGGTGTACCCAGCATTCGCCCAGGTGTTAGCTCAGATATGCTCCAGCCGCCCTGCAACCCTAATAGGATTAAGCGGTTCAGCAAATGAGTAAGTGAGAAAAAATAAGCCTGCTCCTTAATTAATCAAGTGTGTCTAATAAGTGTGAAATAAAATTAATACTAGACTCAGCTGAAATAGATGAATTTGTCACCAATGAATATGATCAAATACAAAGTTAAACCTTTCTGTCATTCATCTTCAGTAACTGCTTTATCCTGGTCAGGGTCACAGGGATCCAGGACCTGTCCCCAGAACACTGGGAGTGTGATGGGATATACCACGAACCACAGACTGGTTCATCATTGGACATCATGCACACACAAACACATACATAAACACACCCATTCACACTTATAGGCACTTTGGCATAACCAATCCACTTACTGGTGGGGAGGAAACCATCTAGCATTGGACCAATCATTTATTTATTCAAATCAGTATTTTGTTGGATTTGTAATGGAAGCTTAAAAATAATCCTAATAGTGTGTGTGAGAAAAGGAATCATTTGTTATTTTTTCAGTGATCATTTTTGATGATAACTTTTGTTCTGATTTTCACATGACAGTATGTGAAGTTGTAAAACATAATTATAAATAATAAATAAAATTGGAACAAAAACAAAGCAGAGAGCATTAACTCTTTATTTAATAAATACAAGAAGTATTGGGTGGTGTTATGTACTGCTAGAATCCAAGTCCCTATGAGTCAAGGGTAGCATTTGTAAAGCAGGGGAAAGTAATCTAACATTGTGGCTGTATCTATCAGGTACTCTCTCTCTCTCTCTCTATCTCTCTCTCTCACACACACACAAACACACAGACACACACAAGCAAACCCACGGCTGTAAAAGCACTTGCCTGTATACAAGCATATACTATGTCGATCTGCTCTAATTCATCCACAGTGCTGCAGTATGACTTGAGTAACGCTGCCTAACACTGAATTTATCTACCTCAGCTTTATTTTTTCCTTATTAAATTAAATATTAAAAAGTACCATTCATATATGTTTTGCTTTGTTGCTTCTAAAGTGTTAAAACATAAAGATCACTGTGATAATATGTGTAGAAATTAATTTCAGTAATTCTTAGTATTAATTTCAACCTCGAGCTAGGCGATAAATCAAAAGAAACAAAAAATGAAAAAATTAAAGAAATGTGTAAAATGAGTTCACAATGTTACCAAGATATTTTTCATCTATATATGCATGTGTGTGTTTTTAAATGTTTTTTTTTTTTACTTCAGTGCACTGGCTGCCCAGGGTTCTAAAGAAATACCTTAATTCAAGAAATGTGTTGATATTGTTATTATAAAATGAAAATGTTTTTTTCCCCCTAAATAATCTAAATTGGAATCGTAAATCGAGTGAAGGTTGAAAAAATCTGAAATTTTATTTTAAGGCCACATCACCAAGGCATTCTTCAACTACACACAAATCACATGCAATCAGAGTGTTGAAAGAAAGAACTCACCCATTGAAGCAGAGTGCACACCATTAGAGGTGTGATCTGAGGAAGTGTGCACACCTGATAAAACACACATAAAACAATACGGTCATTTGTTACAACAGAGCAGTACTGTTGCTTTGGTCTAATAACACATTTTCCATACCATCCTTTGTATATATAATAATTATTTCATCTTATTCCACATAAAGATTTTGCAGAAACAGTGCAGCCGAACAACAACAAAATAAATTTTCCACCTAAATCTAGTTTGCTTGTGAAAACATACTTGGTGAACTAAAGTAGTAAAAGTTTTGCCACTGATACAGTGAGTGTAATGTTGCTAAAATCTGAAGGAAGGTTGTTGCCACCAGGTCAGCACTGTGCAAACATTGTGCTGACAGTTAAAGTGATTCAGTTTATACTACCCAGGAATGACGCAATCTGATTGGTCAACTATCTGGGGATTAACAAACATGCATGAATTAAAACAATGGACAGTGTTTGTCACTGTCACTTTTCATCATTATCACTCATTTAAATGCAAAAATAAAGCGGAAACATTTCACTTTAACTATAATAGTATATAGTACAACATTGAATGGGTATAAAAAGACACCATTCACTAAATAGCTCTTAGCTCTATTGGATAGTAGAGCTCACCTGACCTGCCTCTGTAATGGATAAATATGTAAAAATGAACTCATTTTAATTTGGTTTGCTTTTAACTACTGGATTTCAGCGTTTTTTCCGTGATATCCTTTAGTCCATTTATTCCTTTAGAATAATTTTTTTAAATAGATCTCAAATTGCACAATTTCATAATTTTTATGAAATTGTGCAATTCCAAATTTCTCTTGTAGAGCTGACCTGTGAGTCGTGGGTTTGAAGATCTCTGCAATATGCTGGAGGATGGAGACAGCATCCCGGCCTCACCCAGAACTCCGATGTTGCTGTAGGAGTGGACACTGTGCTCAGAGGCAGGCATGGAGAAGCACTGCTGAGACAAAGTCGCCGGCTACACGACAACCAGGGTGAACAATGCATCGAGAAACTCAGTTAGAACGAGCTATATGATAGGATGTGTAGTTATAGGAAAAAAATTGGCCTGAAACAAAGCAGAACTGCTGTTACTTTCCTATAACACAATGCAAAGTGTATATAAGGTAAAGTCAACAATTATCTTTTTTAATTTATTACTGAATAACATGTCTTACACACTTCATATGCATCATTTTTATCTGTTTTACAGTTACACTTGATGATGGGTAAAAATTCTGAACATGAGCTGCCTTTCGTCTCTACATGTAGATGGCTAGATCAGGCCCCTGACATTAACATGACATTGACAACTAAATAATTAAAAATATTGTAAAAATCAAGTTACTACTTGGTAACAAGTTATTTAGAAAGATATTCTGAAATATCACCTTACAGAAAGTTTGCCCATCACTGATTCTTTGTTTTTCTTTGATTAAATACATTTTTAAGCCTTTTTTAATTATTAGGTTTAGATTATGTGGAGTGTCCACCAAAAATGATTTCTGTAACAGAATATACCATTTTATGATTGCGCATCATGTTATCGAACTCTTCATTAATCTTCTGGTATTTCTCCTCTGCGTGCGGGGTGAGAACATATGGGCATGTGTCCACTTCTGGGCTCTCAGAACCACGCTGCTCCTTCTTGTTCAGGGCCTGGAGAAGATAAAAGAAGGAAAAAAGGAAAAAGAAATGAACAGTAGGAGTTATCACAACTCCACACACAAAATGTAAGTAGGTCCAATAGTTCCAAAGTACTGGCACCAATTAGAAGCCGAGTATATCAGAAGTAAACACAACTGAACTGATCTGCATCTCTTACATTTTATCACCAAATACTATTATTTATAAACAACTTAATTTCACTCAGAACAGTGCGTTACTTTCTCACACTCCACCCCTACGTCCATAGCTCTCTGTGCCCGTAAACGTTCCCTTACCATCCTCTCTCCTTTTCTCCCCTTAAAATGAATCAGACTGAAGAAACACAGTTTGTCTTGTTATGGAAGAGTCACAAAGTTCTCCTTCCTAAACACTTAGAGGTACTGTACAATTCCATGTGATTTTGAGCTGTGAGCTAAATGACACGAATGTACTGTGATGAAACACATAAATGCTGGGGCTGACAAAATTAATAATTTTTATAAAAATAATAATGTTAATTGTTGAAAATGGTACAAAAGTCTACTGGTTAAAAATATTCCTAAACTTTGTAAAGCCCAAGCTGATGTAGCGGTGACTGTTACATCTTGACATCATGAATGTTTTTTGTTTTTTTTTAAGTGAATGCTTTCTAATCAAAGGTGGGTGGACCACCTCTCCTAGCCACTGACCTTGAGTACCCATTTCATTTATTCATTCATTTAATCCTAATTAGCCTCTTAATCCTAATTAGGCGTCCATCTCAGCCATCTCTGGGCGAAGGAAGGGTACACCCTTAACAACTCGCCAGACCATTGCACGGCTACAACACATACAACCATTCACACTCACACTCAAACTTAGGGTCAATTTGGAACAGCCAATTAATTAGCCTATTGGGCATGTTTTTGGACTGTGAGAGGAAACTGGAGTACCCGGAGAAAACCTAAGTAACCAGCCTCCCGGTGACCCTAATTAGGATTAAGCGGTTCAGAAAATGAATGAATGAATAAATTTACTGAGCTTTACTAACTTTTAGGCATCACTAAATGGAATGTCACCATAAAAACTGAAAATTAGGGGCTTCATGTAAATCTTAACTTGTAGCATGAAAATAAAATACAGAAAATAAAAAAGGACACAGATAAACTGCTACACCTTCATAAGGCACTCTGATTATTATTTTTTTTAAACGCACCATTAGCAGTGGGCAAACACGCCAGGTCTGCCAAAATCACACGCCAAGTTCCCTTGGCTCAACACAGCTCAGGTTTCCGTGTGTGTATTTTGGACAGAATTACACCTTTATTTTTAGAGTCAACCAATTAGTAGCACTTCCTTTCAATGTGTTTATTAACACATGACTTACAGTATGAGATGCCTTCTGCTCGTTTTGGTCACAGGTTCCAACAGGCGTTACAGAAAGTACATATTGATTTTGTATGTATATTGATTTCTGCCAGATCCATCCTTCAAAATGGTCTCTGTGACTGGTCAAAAAAACAACAACCAAAAACGAAACACAGAATCAAACTTCTGTATCCTAACCTACTCTCTGGATCATTTGGTCCTGTGCTCTTAACTTATAGGTCTCAGGATGCTGATGGCCAACTTTAATAGTTTTCCTTCTCCGAAGGAAATCAATGAAACATCTTTGTAACTGAAATGTATTCGATTTAACAAGCAGCAGCGATAGCATAAAAAACCACAGAGAGTTGCTCATGAAACCGCACTTGCAAGGACAAGCAGTAATGGACAAGATAATTTGCTAATAGCAAACGGAGAAAATGCTTGTGAAGGTCAGGATGGCCAGAAAAATGTCACAATGTGAAACCAGTCTGACTGTCAAAATGATCTTTAATTACTGAAGCATCAGGACTAAATAGGAGGACAGACTGTGCAGAAAATATACTGCAGCAGCAGCGAAAACAGTCTGCAACCAAACATACTGCACTCCTGTCTGCTTCATCATCATGTGTAGATCTATTCCACTTTAAATTCAAATTATATTTCAATGTGTTTTAACTGGTGTAATGCAAAAGCCAAGTGTGTGTGTTATGAGTAGGAGTGTTTATATTTGTGTCTGAACCTTAATTCAGTAGTGTCTTCAGTAATGCCTTCTTTGACACTAATTGAAGGAAATGTCACACTGAACATTACTCAACACCTTTAAGTATAAAACTTTGTAGCATTGTGTAACATGCAACCATTCACCTCGACAATGTCCGAGTTAGTCCGGCTTTCATGAGGTTCATTGTACTCTGTGTACTTCAGTAAAACCTTGTCCATATCTGTGCTGGCATACTGGAAGAGCTTATTGGAGCTGTTGAAGATAATGAGTGCAATCTCGCAATCGCACAGCACACTCAGTTCATACGCCTTCTTCATCAAGCCAAATTTCCTCTTAGTGAAGGTCACCTAGAGCAGAGCACAACACAATGTATATAGTGTCATTCCTGGAATTATAAGCCTGCAAACCCATAGCAAAGAGAGTTAGTGAATATAGGCCGAGAAAAAGCTTATGGATTTTATGGAGGGATCACAAATCAGTTCCAAATCTTAGAAGTGGCACTCATTAAAAAAAAAATAATAATAATAATAAATATAATAATAATAAAATGCTGCTAAATGCCACTCCAGGACCCCAAAATATCGCTTTAAGAGTGCATACCAATGCTCAGTATCCAGAACTACTAATTAGAGTTAATAATCAAATCATGTGTCATTTTTCTGCTGCCCTCAAAGAATTTTTACAGGTTTAAAATAAAGTTTGAAGTTTAGATCACACTCAGTTTTGGCCAACCCATTACTTTTTACACCCTACTTACACACATGTGCTGATGTTCTGTCTGCACTCGTTTAACTCTACAGCACTCATGCAGGCACACCCAGTTCTTGTTCAAAACTCTAAAATTCATGTTCGTGCTGCAGCATCCTGCCCTTGGAGATAATAAGTGTGTAATGGCCTCATTAAGAGAGTCACGAGAACCCAGTTCCACTCTTCTGTTCTCACCAGTGTGACAGAGCACAGCTGTCAGGGTTGCCAGATCTCGTCATGTTCCTTGCCAATTATCACCCCTCCCTGAGGAATGCTAAACCTGCAACCACTTCAGTGCTGAGGTGCGGAAGGCACAGCGCTGCATGAACGCTGTCATCTGTGCTGGGCCGGTGCCATCAAATTCATTGCGAAAGACAGGTCCACGTCATTACTTTACAAATGTATGATTTAGAGAGGAAAGCACTTTTCTGGCCTTTCTCTAGCCATGCAGTTTAGCTTGTTATGAATCCCTGCGCTCAGCATTTCATAACACTTCAGTGACGCTTGACTTTGCTGTCAGCACTTTGTGGCCTGCTGAGTGTAAGGTTGCCGAGGGATGAACATTTTGAGGTAATTTCCATGGAGAATAATGTGGGATATTAAATACAGGATGGCCCAAAATATAATTTTTCAGGAATGTGTTACTAGTTTGTACTGCAATATTATTTATATACACTGTCTCAAGGATGAACATGTCAGTCTGTCTGTATGACCAACTAAAGTATAAATATCAATTCGCTATGAACAGATTAGCTTTCAGATGCAAACTCATTTGTGTACAGATTAAATTATATCAATAAAAGGGGCACAGTGCTTTGATCTGAAGCAGCACTTTCAGAGCACCCTGCTGCTGTTTTTACCACTTTGTTTAACTCCACAAACTGGCAGAATTACACAGTTCTGGTGTGACTGACCTCAATATTCCAATAATACACGTCCTTACTGAAACTTTTTTTTCAAAATTTTTTAACTATTTTTAAGTATTGAATATTTCTATCTATCTATCTATCTAAATAAATATATATCT
>JAOUQZ010000004.1:7468641-7483476 GCA_028564935.1 Neosilurus hyrtlii
GTTTGTTTGTTTTTTTAATTTGTACAAGCAAACATTATAACAGATGAATCTACTCATACACAAATGATTATACAACAAAAAAAATGACATGTAAGATAGACACTTTGTACTTAGAGTAAAAAAAAACACGAACAAAAAAACAGCCACATACACCTTTACATTTATCACACCTTAAAGTCCATAAAATTACAATCAAGTGTTCCAGATTAGGTGTCAACGATTAACACCTTGTGCAAGTAAAACTCATTTTATTTTTAAACATGACATCTAGTGTGGTGTCGTCATGCCAAGATCTAAAGAGTTCTTTAATACCTTCATCAAAAGATGTCTCTAATCTCTAAATTATTGGAAACAAGTCACCTGTAATTAAGATAATCTACAAGTGGCACAATTTGACCACAAGGATTGGCCACTCCTGGTGATTTCAGCCTAAGAGTGGAATGTTTATTTAAAAAAAAAAACAATAATATTAATAATTTAAAAATAATAATAATAATAATTAATTACATTTCATCACAGGTTCTGCATATAACTCTTGCATCTGTCAGTGTGACAAGTGCATACATATATTCAAGTGCATACAATCAGAAACAGCCATTGCGGTACAAAAGGAATATTAGATATTAGAGCAGTGAACATACAGGCAGAGATCAGGCCTTTTAAAATTGTGTGTTCTGGAGGGAAGAATGAAAGATAGAGCTGTATGGCCACAGTCACTAAATTTTCTTTCCTCTTTGTGGTGGAAACATCATGGTTTAAGGTTTAAGAACAAAATTTCTATGAATTTGTCCTTTATCCCTTAATGTAAAAGCCTAATGAGAAAACAGAAAAATAATCTAATGAAATCAAATTAAAACATATTATTAAAATCAAATGAACAGCATAAAATGGGAGATTCAAAATCTGGCTGTAGGTATTTCAGTCTAATGGTTGGTTAATGAGTACAGAAAACCACCCTATTAGAAAGTCCTAAGCCAGAGTGAGGAGAGTAGGTGAGTAACTGATTTATTGATTGAGTGGTTGCTCAGATGAATGAGTGAGGGGTGAATAGACAAGTGAGTGAGTGCATGAGTTTGTGAGTAAGCAGGTGAGTGAGTGCATGGGTGAACAGATAAATGAGAGTGAAAGTGGGTGAGTGAATAGGTGAGTTAGAGAGAGGATGAGTTAGAGGATGAGTGGGTGAGTGGTGAGTGAGTGAGTGAAGTGAATGAAAGATACCTGGTCTGGGAAGTGTTTCATGCCTAAAAATGGTGCAGTGTATATTAGGCCCATAATAAACCAAACTCAAGCTCTTCCAGACAAGATAGGGTTTGTTGTGCTGGTGTGAGGGTTTATATTTAGAGCACAAGGCAGCTTGGGTGAATTCCAGCTCGGCTCTGCGGCTTCATTTTGAGTGATGGCCATCAGGGGTTAGAGTGTGTCTGTGTGTGTGTGTGTGTGTGTGTGTGTGTGTGTGTGTGTGTGTGTGTGTGTGAGAGAGAGAGAGAGAGTAGCTATATGCCTCCTCAGGCTGACTGTGACGGCTAATGAGAGATATGGAGCCGTTCATTCCTCTAATTACTCCAACCACAGCACAGGGACAGCAGGTCCAGTGAGACCCGGGACAAGAGGTGCAGTGTGTGTGGGTGAGCCTCCTCCTGGTGCCTTAGAATCAGTCTACTCCATACACTCTTTTACCAGCCAGGGGAAATAGAGGGGATAGTGAGCAAGAGTCTAACATAGCAGGACACCATGGTGTACAGATTAGATTTCTTATCAAGTATATTCCCAATGCATCTCTAAAGTGCATATTGAGTGAGTGAATGATCAGTCATGATTTGCAAGCAACATAAAGTAAAAATACTGGCTCTTCACTTTTTAGCAAATGTTATAATGATAATGTAGAATGAATACTCTCAGCCTTAGTTTCCTGTGTTTACTGGCACATGTGTACACTCACATTGCTTGATTACAAACTGAAGGAATCCTCTGAGATTTAAAATTAATAATAAATAAATAAAGCTCCACAAAAATAAAATTGTAACATGCTAAATAAAAATAAATAAATGAATAAATAAATAATAAAATGTCAGCATGTACTGCAACTTACATTCCAAAGCATAAGAGATTTAAACCATTTCAAAAAGCAAAATACTGTAAAAAAGGCCACTGTATGTGCAAATTATGCAAAAGCATACAAGTTATTAAAGAGAAATGAAACCCAATCATATACATCTTTGCATTTCAAAACATTATAGTTATTACAAGCTTCTTCTTAAAGAAAAAAGAAATACACACCGCACATTTGCGGGCGACATCATACAGTGAAAAGTCACAAGTGATTCATGTTTATACCACAGTAAATAGGGAAGGATTTTGCAGATCAATGAAAGGAGGGACATACCATTCATTCCTGTACATGAGTGGATGCTTGTCTGATGTATGTAAACGTAAGCTTATATTATGTGTAGATGTACCTAATTTTATTTTATTCAGAAGTTCATTAGTTTATGACTGACTTGTTAGTTTAATATCTGTATACTGTTGTTTTTGCCATTATCTTGCCTTATATGAATGGACAAATTCACAATTTATTCTTGTTATTTCGCTCACTCACGAGAGTGAAACGAACTCCTAATGTTAGTTGCTTCAAACTGGCTAATGCAAACTATCAAACAAATTTTAGCAGATTGCAAATTCAAAAATGTAAATAAAAACCACTTGATATATATATATTGCTGATATATATATTGTACTGTAATAAACATGTATACACAACCTACCTCCCAGGAATTGTTTGAGGATTTGATTTTGGAATGTTAAGGTCAAAGGTGAAGGATGAAGCAGCTCACAAAATTTTGGTGAACTTTGAAATGAGTGCCAACAGACATGCTGCTACTATGGAACACTAATATGAAACCATATATGAACTTTAAAATGAGACAAAACCTGTAATGATGTAGGTACATCACAGAGTGCAGGGTACCTATATGGATACGAGTTTTAATTACAAATGAGCATGTCTTGCAATATGTTAACAGTATGTGGACATGATCACGCTTGTTTGAAGGATTTACAAGATAGCTAAGGTTTGACCTTTTAAGGTCACTCAAAATCAAAGGTCATTGTCTTATTTGAAGTGAGACAACCGGCATTAAGTGCTATAATGAGGCACAGCATAAAGATCAGTAACTCACCTGTCTGTTTCGCTCATCAACGATACGGGTAATCTGAATCTTCTTACGGCCCATTCTCGCCACCTTGATCTTCAAAAAATATCCAGAGTTCTGTATAACCTGCTTGTGAATGTTTTGCCTGCCAGCAGAGTTCACTTTTTATTGGTTTTTACCAAATCCTGTAAAAAAATTGAAAAATACATCAAGTCAACGATAAAATATGCACAGTATAATTACTAATTACTGTAGTCATGACGAAATCTCTTGCTGTTTGCTCAGTTATGATATTGATGAATAAGTAATAAGTCAGTTGATATTAGTCGTACCCAAAGTTTGGTAAAGAGCCTTAAGCAAAAACTGCAGATTACAGTTAGTTTTATTCTAGCAGCAAAATTAACATTACAAACATTTCTATTTATAGGCATAAGAAGCATGACTTGTCTTTTTATTTTTCATTTTTAAACTGAATATTAATCTTATGTTACATATTACATTTGATACTAAACACTATTTCCTTCTTCAGTCCATATTTCCTATCCCAGACTTCTTTTAAATCGCTCAAAAATCTGGCAGAGGTGTGAATTATCATTCATTCATTCATTTTCTGAACCACTTAATCCTAATTAGGGTCGCAGGGAGGCCGGCACCCATCTCAGCCGACTCTGGGCGAGGGCAGAGTACATCCTGAACAGCTCGCCAGGCCATCGCAGAGGTGTGAACTACACAGAGGTAAAATTGTACAATTGTCCCTATAAAATTTACTTAAGCATGTGCGTAGCCCAAATATAATTAGGCACAACTTTCTCTGTAAGAGCCATTTTTTTCACTTATACCATCCATTCTGAATACAGCCCACGGTATCTATGACCTCAGAGGGAGCGCATGTAGATCACTGTAAACTGTGATAATAAATAGACAGGTGAATCACAGAGCTTTAGCTTAGGCCAGGTCTGTGAATGGATCATCTCCAAAAGACTTATTAAATAGGGAACAGAAAGACAAACTAAACTTCATTATCAAAGCAAAATGTAGAGCTGGGCTTTGTGCACGAAAGTTTGTGGTTCCTCAAACTCCTACGCGGTGTGAAAACCGAACCACGGTTTACAATAGCAGCCTTCAATGAGGACGCCAAGTTCGTCCAACAATGAGCAATACTTGCATAATCAGCGGCTCAAGCCAAGAGTGCCTACAATGTAATATGTCATTTTCCACTCAACTCGCTCAACCTCAACTAAAAAACCAGCAACATCCCACACACTGAGTCCTGCAGACGCTCCATTGTTCCACAGTAATTACTGTTCTGAGAGTCAGCAGGAGCTGCAGGAATTTACTGCGCTCTGAATGTAATTGAAAATGTCAGATGAAAACAGTGAGTTATATTTGGAAGTTTTAACACTTGGCGCCTGACAAATGTTTTTTCGGTCGGTGGTCTGAAACTGAACTGTGAGAGACGATCGCATCTTGGGCGTGTTAGAGTGAGCAACAGCGGCTTCTGTCTCAACTGTTTTCACACCTTCCCTCTCATCTCTTCTGTTACCAGGGCAACAGATGAAATGCCATTAAACAGGACTGCCAAGTGTGGTTAACTATGACGGGGTGTGGCTAGAATAGAATGGAGAGATAATTAGCATATTCACTCACGCATGCCATGAAACCACACTCTGTTTTGGAGCATAACGTAAAGAAATTCTAAAACGAAAAAGAAGCAGCTCAGTTCAGAAGGCCAAAGAAAAGATAGGACAGAGAATAAATGAAAACACTGTGAATGTAAGAATCTAGGTCATGAATAAGTTGATTACTGCCCTGTAGATCAAACCATAACCAAGCAAGTTGTATTATTTCCCATTTCTTCAAATGTTCCATAATTACTCATATATCATCCATAACATGGGGCCGGTGATGTAGTCTTTAGGGTGCTGGCTAATGATCGAGAGGTTGTGAGTTCAAATCCCTGTTAGACCCCAACCGTGCTAAGACCCCTGACAAGATCTTAACCTCAAGTGTGCCTCTGTCCACTCAGCAGTATAAATGGGTCGCAGTTAAAAACAAAAAGGTAACCTGTGATGAATTAGCATCCCATCCAGGAGGAGTTGAACTCCTAAGTTGCTTCACACAACGGAAACCAGGGATAAGCTTCGGCCTGATGAGCCAGTGGGCTCGGGTATAAAACGCCCAGCAGACTTACCTTACCTATACATAACATACTCACACAAAAGTACCAGTTGGTCAAGGCATGTTTTCCAATAAAAGTGTGTTCTGTTGTTTTTTCGCTACAGATACCCGACCTCGTAGACAGATTGCAAATCATCGCATAACCTCATAGTTATAAAATAATAAACTGACTCATTTACAGTTCCTTACATGTAACCCCCTATGAACATTTTCACATTTTGTAGTGTTGCAAACTCAGACTGAATTTTATACATAATTATTTTAGCACGCATCATGAATTAGAGAATAGTAAAAACAGCCTATCATACAACACTATATTTGAATGATATACCCTGAGAACTTTATGCACACAGTGAAGCATGGTGGCAGCAGCATCACATGATTCTTCGTCTTTTAATCTCCTTACCTGGTCACGGGTATTCTGTATATGCTTTGCCTTTCGGAATAATAGATTAAATGGTGCTCTGTTAGATGTTAGAAGCTTGGGGTTCAAAAAATAAAAAAATTCAAGTTCCAAAACTTTGTACAGAACTTTGTTTGAGAGCTATGCAGTATTCATGATGCTGTTTGTTTAGGTATGTTTATTAGAAAATACTGGGTCTTCCACAAGTATGTGTATTTATATTAAGATGATGAGACAGCAGCACAGTGGCATAGTGGTTTAGCACATCTGCTTCACAGCAAGAGGGTCCTGGGTTTGGGTCCCAGGCTTGGGCGTTTCTGTGTGGAGTTTGCATGTTCTCTCCGAGCTTGCTCGGGTTTTCTCCGAGTACTCCACAGGATTTAGCTCTTCAGCAAATGAGTGAATAAAGAGACTTTTTATTATAAAAAAGATGAACTTGACTAGTTATGAGACCTCTGAAGGCAGCTGGTTGCACTGCAACAAATTTAGGGATTTAAAAGCAGTGGAGGCAGATACTTGTGTAACAAGTTAAAGCTTTATAACTTCTATATCTTTCAAATCAAGTGGGTTTTTCTCTCTTTTCTCTATAAAGTCGTATACATTTTTTATGCACTTCGCAACACACACAACATTTTGTACAAATGTATGAACAATTATAATGTATAAAGGATGCCGTTATGGCCATTTCAGTTTACAAGAGGTAGGTAGAACATGAATGAGGTATTACAGGTATTACAAAAGGGTTATTAAATGTAAAAACTAAGACCAAGATAAATCATTCCAAATCTCAAGAACTTTTCCCCTTTAATGTGACCTATAACCAGTACAATTAAACCGAAAAATTCTTTTTGGAGAAAGAGCTATCCTTATGGCACATATTGACTTGGTAATCTTTGCCAACTCTTTCTTACAAAAGTGCACCAAAAGTGCATCTCATGTGCACAACCCTCTTCAGGTCTACCCTCAAAGTTGGATTCAGGTCTTAGTTCTGGGAGGGTCATCTTGGTAATGCTTGGGAAATTCTTTTGTACCCTTTTGAAAGTGAGATCCCTTTAATGCTTTGTAAGCTCTTTGTGGACCATGGCTTCTGTTCTAAGATACAACTAAGATAATGTCAGAAAAATCCATCCTGAAAAGCTGAACTTTATTTGGAGTTCATCAGAGTCCTTTTATTCCATAGCAGGCATGCACCGACTGCTATTTAACATGAGTTTGAATTTGTTTGGTTAAATCTTAACATAGACACATCCCCAAATATAAGGGCATGTTCACATTTATACAACCACAGTATTATTTATTTATTCATACCACCACCCCCCCCCCCCAACCTAAAATATTTTAGTTTTCAATTGATTATAGGTCACATTAAAGGTGGGAAAAGTTTTAAAATGTCATATATCACAAAAACCTGGCATTTTAAGAGGGGTGCGTAGAGTTTTTATAATTACTGTGTGCTGCTGTTTAATATAACACCATCTTTATAACAGTGACAAATGTGTGATGATTTAGACAGCTACTTTGCACACTGCTTCTGTCAGTCTTTCTGGAGAAGAGCCTCCTTCAATCCTAAGAGAAAAAGTAAACTTCAGACACCAAACTTGTCTTGGCTGACGGATCAAATCTGGGATAAAATAATTCAGAAAGTCTACTAATTAAAGAAAAATGTTTTTTGTTCTGTGTACATTAAATGCAGTAATAGATATCATCACAAGTAAATGTGTGCACTTATTCAAGCTGTGTGAATTCCTGCCACTGTGTGAAATGCAACCACTGCCATAAGCGTAATTCACACCTTGCATGCTGTCATTTATGGAAAAAAAAAAAAACCCACAAGCATGTGCTCCACAATCTGTTAATAAGCTCATGTGTTCTGGTCTGTAAGTGTGTATCTATTTGTAAAAGCTTTAACTTGTACCAGTAAGCTGCTAGTCATTTAAAGGTCTAGGTTTAGAAATCTTGAGATCCACCTGGGATCAAGCAGCAGCAACTGACGGCATTTTAGCACAAGCTTGTCATACCATTCCTAACGCATAAATACCGTCTATTAGTCGTTACCTTGTAGTGAACTGGCATTTCAGCCAATGCATTGTTTGGTTATATTACTTCTTCATTATTTTAACCTACATTTTAATCAGTGCTAGTTACAGAATGCACAATTACAAAATTACTGATTTTTCCATATCACACATCCTATACAAAGTGTGGGTGAAATCTAGCATGTAATTCCCATATCTTTAAAACCTGGACATGTTACAACACAGAGCAGCTGAACACACTTCTAAAAAACACACTTATGATTAGCTAGTGCACTGTGATTGACAGGGGAGAAAGCGCACACTCTCCCACCGTTAATTACCCTCTTTTAGACCTTTGGTCATGTATAACTGTGGTACTGCCTAGATTTGATTGTACAAATTTTGTCTACTGCACCACTCAGAAGACACTCGCTCTCTCTCACTCATTTACCAAACTGCTTAATCCTACTATTAGGGTTGCTTAGAGGCTGCAGCCTATCTCATCCAACACTCGGCAAAGGCCGGGTACAGCTTGCCAGACCATCGCAGGGCAACACACATGCACACACACACACACAACCGTTCACACTTACACTCACAACTAGGGGCAAGTTAGAACAGCCAGTTAGCATAATGTGCTTGTCTTTGGACTATGGGAGGAAACTGCAGTACCTTGAGGAAACCCATGCAAGCACAGGGAGAACATTCAAATGCCACACAGAAAGGCTCGAGCCTGAAACTCGAACCCAGGACCTAGTTGGTATGAGGTGGATGTGCTAACCACTACACCACCGTGCCCTTCTCCAGTCACTCAGAAGACAAAAAACAATGTGTATGAATACTAGTAGTGTGAATTACAATAGTAGCTGTAACAGAAGTAATTTAAGTTAAATCTGACATCAATATTCCTCACTACAATCATCTGAGTAACACAGGAAAAAAAAACCCCGCCAACTCATGTACATCCAATGAGCCACGTGGGAACAACAATGAACATGAAAAAAAAAAAAAAACAAAAAAAAAAAACATGTGATTCTAATGGTACTTTCTTTAAACAAAACCGATCTAATACAACTACAATGAGCTTATCAAAAACCACACACTCTGATTACATCCCATCATTGGCATATCAGCATTCCAGGGTCGATTAGGTTTTATATCTTGCAGCGTGGTTTATTTACACAGCTACACGAGGGAGGTGTAATCGCATACACTTTCAGCTTATAAACACACTCGTGGGCTTTTGGAGAAAAATGGATGCAGCATGCTCGAGCACACTGACGACTGTATGCTGAAATTAACCGCAGTTAACCATCGCTATGAAGTGGCTATGCTTTTTCTAAAAATGGACGTGTGCTCTAAATTCTGCACCGCTCTAAGCTGGCACACTAAACAAACTGCACAATTACAGCTTCAGAAAGAGGCATTTAGGAGAAAATGCAAATAGTTTTGAGAGTTTAGTTACGGCACAGATGCTATATACACACTGACTGCCCCATTTACCACCAACTCACTTTGCTCACTAGCACAAGTCTGGGAGAATACGTGCTTTTTGAGAGACATAAAGCCATTGGGTTTCTCCAATATCACATGTTAGCAAGGCCCGAACTGGTAAAAACGAAATATTTATACCGAGTAACAGTTTCAATATTTGTTATATTTCAAATGTATCTATTCACTAGCAGGTGCTAGTTCATAACCATTTCTTCTACTTCATGTCTGAAGTTTTGTGTGTGTGTGTGCATGTGTGTTTGCCCACCTTGCTGAAATTTTATAAGTAGAGGAAGAACAAATAAGTTATTTACATATCAGCCGATGTTCAGAGCTTTTTCCACTATGTAAAAGTCAACCAACTAAATTAACCCTACCTTTTCAAGCACACATTACAATGTACAGTGGCCATTAGGTGCCCACAGGGTACTGCCAATTACATACTGTATTTTTACCCTTCCTTGCTTTGTCTCTGCTAAATAATAACCATTTATTAAGATTTGGGGTCTTAAACATGTTAGCCAGCATGAACAAACACTGACAACTACTCTTTCACATTACTTGTTTTCTTATTTCCAGTGTAGCCATCCAAATTTGTGCTGTCAATCAAAAACGAAACAGGGACGAGTTCTCTCTCTTATATACTGTAGATATAACAGTTCATTCTGAACTTATGAATACACAACAATTTGTAGTTTCAAGTAATTTTACATGAATAAAGGTTTATAAATACTATTACACAACCTGAAAGGTCCCTAACCTTTTTTATTCATTCATGCTAATAAGGTTCGAGGGGAGGCTGGTGCCCATCTCAGCCGACTCTGGGCGAGGATCGGATCAGTAAGCCAGCACCCTACCACCAGGCCACCACTGCCCACTAACAGTTTATTATTTTTTTAAATCATACAAGTATTAAAAATATTTAAAAAATTATAATAAATAGCTGTGGAGGGTTTTGTAGAACTTTTTAACATTGTAAGATAGAAGGGAAAGCATGAATTTAAAAGTTTAGAGATAACACTACCTTGGTGGAGGTCTGCACTCTCTGAATTTATTTCTAATTAAATATTGTTTCTTGGTGTTTTCTTATTTTGAATCACTGTAACTGTGCCTGATTTGGGAAATTACCTGACAGAACATAAATTCTATTTAATTAAAATTATTTGCAATATTACAAACAAATAATTTATTATACTAACTAAATTTTAACCTACTAACAGGTAAAAGAGTAGCCATGCAATGAATAGCACGTATAGTATGTACCATAATGAGCCTAATTGATGTCACAGAATAAATATGTTCTCCAGTGTTTAGATTAGCTGAAATGATATGCATGTGTATGAATTTATAGGTAGGCTAATGGCTGTCCGAATGAAATCAATCCTAACCCTATGTTATTTTTATTTTCTAGGTGGCATAATTTAATGTAAAAAAAAATGTAGAAACATTTTGCCTTTGGGAAGCTGAAATTTCTCCAGGTGTGCACTAAACCATGTGTTTCCAATTTTTTTTTCCAAGGTTTTTTTTATATAATCACATTTATTTTATTTTAGTAATTTTATTTTTTTTATGCCATATTGTTTTAGAGTTATGCTAAAATGATTTAAGATAACATACCCGTACAAACTGAGTGTAAAAAAAAATTACACACACATACTACGCATAAACTATTCAAACAAAACTCTACAAATCATTAGTTACACTCAGTGTCTAATTAAGGACTTTACACCCTGACTCTGGCTTTAACATACATTCAGTACAGATCACTGCAGTTCTGTACATATAACACATATCACTCTGATTAATGGCGGACTCCAGAGGAAAACCATCCCCCCACAGAGAAACAGGCTGAATTATTCTCTCTTAGATGGTTGTGGAGACTCAAACTCTCAAACGTCCCGACAATAAGACAAACTTTCCTACATATGCACCAGGCAGGAGCTCCATTGATGGAAAAGTTTATTTGTGACAAAACTTACTGTACCTAATAGTCTGGCACGAAAACTCCATGCTTCATCCTGATGAAAATGTTTGTGCAATTGGTATGACAGGATAGCAGTGAGACATGTATGAAGAGTAGCGTAACTTCGCTGGTGAGGACACGTCTGTCCTCTGTCATAAATCATACTTTTACTTTGATTTATTATAAACTAAATGGCACCCTCCCGATTTTGCATGGCAGCTTCATGCTAGGCCTCAGTGACTAATTAGGCGTAGTGTGAGTGTTTTTCACTGTAAGTGGCGAATGACAAAGCAATGCTTAAAAATAAGATTAAAAACATCTGGGCTTAATTTGAAAGGCGGGAAAAGTGTAATTACTTTCTCACAGCCTTCAGATATTCCACAATATTTACACATTTTCCAAGATTAAATAAAGAACACCTGCATATCTAATTAGTTCAGCATAACACAACATGGTTTAACTGCCATATAACCTTTTATTAGTGCAGCACAAAAAGCTTTTCTTTCACAGAAACCGAGTCACACAGCCCTGAGCCGGTCACTTATTTCATGCGTTTAGAACACAGCACCATATGCTGGCTCTTCCAATTACATTTCCACTAATGTTCCCCCATTGCTGTCTGTCTGTCTTGGTCACTTTTGTAAAAGAGCTGAAACAGATGTCACAACAGCAGCAGCAGTGCTTTAACACTCACTAAGCTCTATCCAGTAATTAACTTATAAACTTGGAACAAAAAGCATATACTTTAAATTGAATAGAGGTTAAAACCAGGCACAAATGGATTATTATAACTAGGAACAGTTATAATAAAATGTCCCCCTCTAGTAGGCATCGAATAAACGTATTGCCCCATGTTATCAGTAGAAATTTTCGAGGTTTTCTGGGATGATCCCATGCATGAATCACCTCTAAAATGTTACAGGTTCTTGTCAGGCCAATATCCCATCCTTTCACCAAGTTTGTTTTGCGTAATCCTGCCAATAATCATTCAAACAAACGAGTGGTACACATAAAGAGTACAAGGTACCTTTGACAGGCACAAATGGATTATTATAACTTGGCATAGTTATAATGAAATATCTCCCCTAGTGGGTGTCAGGTTAACATTTTCCCCGCTGTTAATTAAAGATCGAGGTTTTTTGGAATTTCAAATTTGTTTAGCATCATCCCATGCATGGATCTCCTCCAAAATTTAATGGGTTCTTTCCAGGTCCAGGCCTCACTCCTCCACTGTTTGATGAAAATCAGATGAGTAGTTTTCATATAAAACCTATTTACAGAAAAAAAAACCCTGTAATAAATGCTTGTAAAAAAGTCTTTGATAAATTCCTGCTCCAAAATGTTACAGGTTTTTGCCAGGCCCATACCCTATCCTGCCACCAAGTTTAAAAAAAAGAAAAGAAAAAGAAAGAAAAATTAAAATGTACACTAGTGCGTACAGAGCTTTTGTTTTTTTCTCTGTGAGAAAAATGAGACTTCTTGTCTATTTGACATTTTTCCACCAATATGGTGCCAGTGTTGATTTTAAAACCAGTTAGAAATGCCAAAAAAGCTGGCACTGGCACAACAGAACAAAATTAAAGCCATAAACCTGTACGCACTTACATCAGATGCAATAGGAGAGGTTACCGCAAGGAATATGCCAACATTTTTCCTGAACATGAGAAATGTTTACACTCTCAGAAAATACAGTGCATTGCTTTACCTTTAGCGGCACAGTGGCATGTCAATGGGACAGTACCCTCTTCGGTACTTATTTGCATCCTTTATACTACCTGGAAGCATAGATGTACCTTTTCAGCTGTCAGAAACCTACAGATATAATTAGTCCTACAGGCATTACTTGTAGGATGGAAATGGACTCTACTGTACAAGTATTTCTCACACAATTTCTACCCACAAGCCATTAGGCTACTGAACTACTGATATACCGGACAATTTGCACACAACATTTTGCACACTCCCTGTACACACTGAAAATGCTTTTATTTTTATTTATTTTATTAATATAGTTTTCATTTTTACTTTATATTTTATTTATTTAAAAGTTTTCTTTACGTGCAATACTTGTTTCATTACATGCAGTATTTGTTTCTAATGTGCAATATCGAGGATACTCTGAGACCAAGAATTTCATTGCCGCTAGTGATGCATATGGCAGAAAAACTTGAAACTTGAAACTGAAACATAGTGTACACACAGGCAAACTTAAATAGAAAGATGTAATGACTTTACAAACAAACATTACCTTGGAAGCATTTCAAACATAGCCTCAACTTCCACTATGTTACATTCTTGTCTCAAACCTGTTGATGACAATGCCAGCCGTTTCTCAAAATCTTTCCAATAGAACTGTCTCCACATCAGCACAAACAATTCCAAGTCCATTTCCCAATCACCTGTTTAGCACTTACAGGAAATTTACCTGATATAGTGTCACATTCAGAAAAGTGAATTACAAAACATTTAAAGAGAATTTAAAAGAGGTTTTTCAATCGTTTGGCTTCCACTGATGCGGTTTACTGATTTATTGGCCAACTTGTATATCAGTCGGGGTTTAACACTCATATCATTGCACTATAGATTAATCTTAATGCATTTTTCAACCTAAATCTCTACCACATCTGTAGCACATTAGCACTTACCACGACATGTTTTGATGTACTGACAAAAGAACAGAAAAACCCTTTTTTTGCTTTACAAACATAGCAGTGTGACATCACTTCAAATCACAGATGGATGACTGATTTTTTTAGCATTGCTCCAGTGTTGTACATTTGCGTCAATGTATAAGGGAAGCTTTAGTAAGACTTTCTCTCATCTCTGCCTTTTCATATATAAGCATTTATCATCAACTGCTCTCAGTTTTTGAGTTCAGGGGTCCCTGGAGGTAAAACGACATATTTTTTTATTGTTTATTTCCTGGGAGCTATAACTGTGGATTATTGTGGAATTTTGTAAATCTGTATGTTGACCTTAACTCTAGCTAAGGTTATTTTCTTAAGGTATGTAATTTTTCTTCAGTTATTAATGTGCATATTAATATGAATAAAGTTGTATAATGAAACACATCTGAAGAAGGTTCTCAACCAGACCAGAGAGAAGTCCCTGACCACTTCAGACTTGACAGGATCGTTTGATTTGGCGACCTAATTATAACATAGCCGCCGGATTTTACTGGATTACTGGATAACTGTTTCCTTCCCGTCCAAGTTCGGACCTCTTCACTCTGAGAAGCCCCCTTTTCATGTTAAGGCTGAGTAAATAGAGCTGAAGACTCCCTACTGTGAGCACAGCCATAAACGCAGCTCTGGGCTCTCTCTCTCGCTCACTCACACACACACACACACACACACACACACACACACTACTCCTCCTCTAACCTCCATGCTCTCTCAAGTATTAGGAGCACACACAGGTTAAAGATTCATTCATTCATTCATATTCTAAGCCGCTTAATCCTAATTAGGGTCACGGGGAGGCTGGCACCCACCTCAGCCGAGTGTAACCAAATAACTGTAAATTTAAGCTAAACATAATTCAAATGTCTTCCATAAACACCATGGCTGTAATTGTGGAGCAAATACACAGCATAATGAAATAAGCTGGGGAAACTCCACTGATAATTACACTATA
>JAOUQZ010000004.1:7494248-7513686 GCA_028564935.1 Neosilurus hyrtlii
AAACATCTGCAAACACTGGCTGGAGCAGCAGTACGCCACAAAAATCACCGGTGTTCTGCTCACAGAGAGAGAGAGAGAGAGCGCGAGAGAGAGCGCGAGAGAGAGCGCGGGAGAGACAGAGAGAGACAGAGAGAGAGAGAATACATGAAAAAAGTGTGATGTGAAGTGGTTACATGACAAGTTTCGGCTAGACATTCCTGTTAGTCTCTTTTTTTCCCTTCCCAACATGTGCAGACACAAACACACACCGAGCCTTGCTGCGGCTGACTACTACCAAGCTCTCTGGATGCAGTGAACAGGACCAGACGTAACTGACCGACCGATTAGAGCTCTTAATGTACGCAGAGGACCTGAGATAAGCCAATTACCCATGCTGATTGTGTTAGGATGGGTTAAGATGGGAGATGTTGATACAGAAATGCTGGTGTCCTGTTACTAATGGGCTGAGACAGACAGAGGAGTGAGACGAGCCCTGAACCGCCAGCTCATCATTTACCAACACGGAGCATCAGAAGAGGAAACAGGGCACCGGAACTGAGACGTTCATAAACACAATCCGCAAGCAAGCGTGATCAGTTATTGTACTTAATGAGGAATAAAAGAAAGAGGTAGCACTTTCTGTGATTCCCATATTCAAAAGAATTGTACAACTGTGCTTCTAATTCTTTGAAAGTTGGCTACGATGACTAGTAAGCCTTTCACAAACTCATCATTATATTATTTTAATGCCTCATAAAGCTGCAACAATGTGCTACTCTCACTTACTCATCTGCTAAACCACTTAATACCACTAGGGTCACGTGGAGGCTGGATCTAAGCTGAGGGGTACAACCTGAACAGCTCACCAGACCATCGCAGGGCAAACACACACACACACACACACACACACACACACACACACACACACACACACACACACACACACACAACCAGTCATTGGCAGTTTGGAACAGCCAATAAGCCTAATGTGCATGTCTTAGGACTGTGAATGGAGACCGGAGCACCCAGAGGAAAACCACGCAAGCAGGAAGAGAACATGCAAACTCCACACCGAAATGCCCAAGCCCAAAACCTTCTTGCTATGAAGCGGATTCACCAACCACTATGCCACCGTGCCGCCTATACTGTATATAAGTCCTTGAAAACCTATAATCATAAATTATACCTAGCTATTCCTTAAAATACCAAATGATGGTACACTGTACAACTTGTACATAATTATAAAGCAGCTCTAATATTTATTAATGATTCTACAAACATTAAACACATTTTAAATATCATAAAACGTCATGATGAAGTTAAAATGTCACTGACCACTTCCATATATGACAAGGATACACTTAGGTGACTTTTTTGCAATGTGCATTTTTTGTTTATCTATTAATTTATTTACTAAATTTAATGGCATGCATTCATGTGTTTTTCTAATTAACACAAGCCCCTGGGTACTGCAACAATAAATGTAATTAGGCTGTAGCTAAAAAGGCAGTGTATACCCTACACTGTACACTACACGGGAAGAGCACAGTCTGTGTGGTCCACCATCTCAGGATTAAATGTTATCCTAAGTGGGTAATACTTAATTCAAAACAACAGACACTCAATTTGTCGCAATCACTTGGAGAAGACAGCATCATCATTGTTATGCTTTAAAGTGGAAATATAAACCATGAAAATATTCGTTTAATTTAGCTTCCTCGTGCGTTTATGAGCTCATTTGTCTGTCATGATTTAAAAAATTGATGATATAAAGTCACGATTGAAATTTTTTTTTACTTATGTTTCCATATAGTTTATATTAAAACAATTATTCACTTCTATTATTCACTCGCATGAAATGAATGTCGCAGAAAACTATTATATTATGCTCACTATTATTTCAGGAAAATTATTAAAACACTTTGTTCACGTGGTATTTTTTTTATACAAATTAATTTTATGATTTTAATCTATCACTTGAGCTTAAATGAACGAAACAGGCATAAAAATAAATAAATAAATACATTTATTAAAATTCATCTGAAATGTAAATGAAAATTTTAAAATGTTGGAATAAAACTGTTCTGAAATGAGACTTCACTAAAGTTTGATGCTGATTTTATTACTGCTTTGATATGCTCTTGTTAACTTTCCTTTTTAAATGTCAGCCCTTTCTATTACTTTATCATTGCAAGTGAAATTGCCTGAAAGAGCCCCTAGGGGCCTGAGTGAAGTGGACATAACATTATGTTTCAGGAGAAGAATACATTTAGATCCAAATACTCTTTTTTAAAAACAAAATCTTTAAAATAACTTGAATAATTAACAATAAAACAGGATATATTTAAAAATGTGAAAATGAGCTTTCTGAAATGTACTAATTAGCTACAGTTAAAGTGAGTTTCATAGTGTATCACTCTTCAACAAAAGCTGAACTACTCAACGTTAAATGTAAAATGTGATACAACCTTTTGAGTGGTGAGGAAGAGATGGGGAGGGACAAGTTACAGCCTGCATCAGAATGCAGGAAGAGAGTGTGTTTTGTGTCAGCGGTACCTTCTATGCACTCCAGCCAGTGCGGTGTCTCTGAGAGGGAAAAGTTTGGGATAGACGATGGTGAACATGGGCTGACTGCAGCGATGGCAGTGACCCAGCGGACACTGGAACAACTCTAACAGGCTGGTGGGCAGCAAGATCGTCGGCAAGAACACAGAGTCTGAGCAGAGAAAAGAAAAGAATCATTTGGACGATTGAACAGCTTACAGGTTTCAACATGCAGAAGTTCTTTTAATCGTCTGGAACCAGACTTCAGTATCATTTTAAATCCTACACTAACAGCTCATGCAAAGCTATATGATTAGAGTAACAGATATTACAAAATATTATTTACAAAGAAAAATATGACAATTGCTGATACAGTGAACTATTTTGCAAAAAAAATAAAACATACCTCAGAAAAAATTTTTATACTTATAAAAATAAAAGTCAAGTTACATATCAAACATTACTGAAATCGGTCAAGGAAGACATAGTGGCCTAGCAGGTAGTGCTCTTGCTTCATAGCAAGAGATTTACAGCTTCAAGCCCCATTGTGAGGGCATTTCTGTGTACAATTTCCAAGTGCTTGCGTGGGTTCTCCTCCCACAGTCCAAAAACATGCACATTAGGCTAACTGGCTGTTCCAGGTTTCGAGTGTGAAAGTCCCAGCCATGCAAACTGTGGAAACACAGTCCAGGTAAATGGGAGTGTTAGGGAAAGATCCGGTGAGCTACCCTCTAAAACCCTTGCCAAGAAATCTTTATGACACAGGTGTCAAACTCAAGTCCAGTGGGCTAAATCTGGGTCGCTAACTCATTGAAGAATATGGTTATCATACATTCTTTGCATTAGCCTTTGCCATGCAATGTAAATCCTTGTTGATCCATTTGGTGGACAGCCTATTCAAGTTAACAGCTAATCTTTCATAGCTTAAGAAAGCCTGCATGCAAGCAGGGGGCATGTGCATGTTTACTCCCCTCCCTGGTTGGTGGTGGTTGTGTGATAAGGAAGGCAACAACTAGAACTGGATACGGCTAAAATTAGGGGAGAAAATGAGTCAAAAAGGAATGGATGAATGATCGAAGAAAAAAAATATTTAAAATATTACAACACAAACGTGATATAAAGGTACATTATTCTCTAAATTTTAAAGGCATATGAGTCAGTGTGCTAGCGTCAACCCTCAAAGTGCATGAAGTTAGAGACGAAGAGTGGAACGCTAGGAGATTCCTGGACACGAGCCAGTAAAATGTGTTGTCCTGTCAACTCATCAGCAGGTGAAGGTGAGTCTCACCCTTCCTGTTCCTGTTATATGCTACATGCAGAGCTCTCATTGCCATCTCTTCTAACGTCAGCACCCGCTCAGCCTCAGTGCCTATAGACTTCACTTCAGAGGGCAGAGGCACGTTCAGATCTCCGCTGGTCAGGGACAGCTGTGTCACGTCAGAGACGTGCGGAGAAACACCACATCTGTACACACACACGGGACAAACAGAGTTAAGCTGTTGCTCACATGCTGCTATTCCCTTCATCACATGAAACAGCCTGACTGAGTTTACTGACGTGTTTAAGTGACTTGAGTCAGTGTGACTCATGTCTGCCTTGGTACAATAACTGCATGAGCAATTTCCAAAGATGACATTAAACAACTTACAAGTCTGTAGCAAACGTGTGAGCAATATCTAATTATTCAGATTATTATTACGACTAATTACAAGAATAACCATAAAGGTTTAGACTCTGTAGTTGATCAAAATATTACAAAGCTTTTATCTCATTTTTCATCTCCTTAAATCACAGTGGCAAAAATCTTAAATAAAAAGCTCACGTTATGTCTTGTGTATGTTTTTAAATAATGTTATAGTATTAAAAACTAGTCAAAGAGTAAAAACGGTGGTATTAGAAATACTCATCAAAAAAATCCAGGTTAACACTGAACACCGGACAGCCACGTCAAATGTCAGTTAAATAATTCACCAACAGGGTGCTGTGATGCTGCTCAATGTGAATTACCAAAGCGATGTTGATTATTTTCCAATAACAGCACATGCTGATGAATTTTATGCATACTCTCATACTATGCATACTCATTTTAAGTATACTCTGGCTATTCCAAATTGTGTGTTGCCCTGCGATGGATTGGCGAGCTGTTCAGGGTGTGCCCTGCTTTCGCCCAGAGTCGGCTGAGAAAGGCTCCAGCCTCCCCGCGCCCATAAAAGGATTAAGGGTTTCAGCAAATAAATGAATGGACACCTTTCTTGTGATGAAAAATCTTGTTGGGCGTTACAAAGCACTGACACTGGAGACTCCTTCCAGAAAGGTTAAATAAATGTTACCTTATAGAAAACCTTACAAAGAGAATTACACATTTCTTACTGCTATTTTCTTAAAACATTCTCTTTGTTTAATTCATTTATTATTTTAAATTATGTGGAAAACTACAACACATCAATATTATTCAAACATGAGGTGCATTAATATAAACCAGTGCTTAATAATAGTAATTGACACTTTCTGAGGTAGCATATTGGACAGCAGCACTGAGCTATAAATCATATTCTGATTTGTAAATGCAGCCTGGTTTAGCAAGGAACGTGGGAGAGGGTTGGTGGTAAGTCTGTATTTCTCAATGAGAGTAAACTGGTACACTGCTCACACTCTCACCCGTTGCAGCCGATAACCTTGTTGTACAGGAAAGACGGCAAGCCCTTGAGGTGAACGTTATTGTCCACGAACACGGACTGCAGCTCCATGGAGCGGCCAAGATCTGATGGGTAGAACGACGGTCATTTTGCAGTTCAGTAAGGATAGCATTTACAAACACATCCAGCTATGTTGAAATATCCATTTTCACATGATGGTCAGCATATTTGGGGGAAAAAAACCCTGAAACAATTGTTATCAGCAGCTAGAACAAGTCTGTAAACTTAAGTTAGATACTAACATTGCTTCCCTGGAGATTAACAGACTCTACAGATGACCAGACAGAAAGACAGGATAGATGGACAGACAGATGGAGGAGGGCTTTACATAAACTGAGTGAGAAAGAGAGAACCAGGAAGCGATATAGACAGTCTGCGAGCAGAAGCACAGTGAACATCATTATGAGAAGTATTTCAGACTCATTATCACCCACAATCCCCTGGGGATCCTCACAGCGTGTGGCCCATCACAGCACCTGCAGCTCCACGTGACCCTCTCAGCAACTCAAGCACAACCAACACATTACAGAGACTCCTTACTGAGACACAAAGACTGAACCTATAGAGACTTCATGAGACACTGAGGAACAGCTTCAGAATCTTGTGCAATCTTGTAAGCGAGCTCATTTTGTGCTGTACTAGCACAATCCGCAGAGTTGAACAGTCTATCGTGGCATTTTATTACACACATGTATACTGTGCACGCCAAGGGTAACTTGGCCTGAGTGAGAGCGCATGTGTGAGTGTGTGGATAGCAGTCTTCACCCAGAGGCAGGAATCTGAGGCAGTTTGCAGCCAAGGAAAGCTCGTTGAGGTCTGCTAGCTGACACAGCTGACGAGGGAGGCTCTGCAGGAGGTTCCGGTCAGCGGTCAGACATTGCAGAGATGTACACTGCTGTAGCTGCTCTGGGAGAGTCCTGAGGAGATTCACGGACACATCCAGAGTCTCCAACTCCTTCAGATCCCCCAGCTCTGTAACAACAATGAGTACGCATGCATGCACACACACACACACACACACACGAGTAAAATGATTAGTAATATAATTTTTTAACAATTACGACTGACAGGCACAGAGACCATGGCTGCTTTGGTGCACAGAAGTCACAGCTTTTCCTCCAGGGTTATTACCAGTCACAGAGGCCACCCCTCCTCCTTTATTCTAATTACTAATCACAGAGGCCCCCCCTCCTCCTTTATTCTAATTACCAGACACAGAAGTCACACCTTTTTTCTAATTGCCAGTCACAGAAGCCACACCCCCTCTTATTTTATGTAACGGTCACAGAGGCCACACCTCCTCCCTTATTCTAATTACCAGTCACAAAAGCCACACCTTTATTTTAATTACCAGCCACAGAAGCCACACCTCTTCCTTTGTTCTATTTAAGTCATTGTGGCCACAACTCCTTCATTTAAATTAATTGCCACAGAGGCCATGCCTCCTCCTTTATTTTAATTACCAGTCACAGAAGCCTCACCTTCTCCTTAATTCTATTTAGCAGTCACAGAGATTACACACCTCCTTTTATTCTATCAGTCACCAAGGCCACACCTCCTCTTTTAGTGTCATTTACGGGCACAGAGGTCACACCTCCTCCTTTATTCTAATTAAAAGAAACAGATGCCACTCTTCCTCCTTTATTATAATTAACACAGAGTACATGCCTGTCGCCACGGGCTTGTTCATTAGGGATGTGTAGGTGGTTGTAGAAAAATTCTTAGATTTCTCTATGAACTGAAGAATCTTTCACCCCTTCAATGTTTACTTCCCACAGACTAAAAACTGATCAGCATCTCATTAGTGATGCTGCTGCCCTCTACTGGTGATAAATAGGTCAGCCACAGTAAGTTGTGATTCACATCCAGAATGGCATGCCAGAGGGAACAATAAGAAACATACGGTTACTGACTTAACCATAAATCAAAGCATCTTTATGAAAAATGTTCCAACCACTAGAATGCACACTCAGGTTGCAAAACCACAAAGGCATATTGTTTCATGACATGAAGTGCTTGCACCACACCAAGCAGACAAGCTGGGAGGAAGATTAGCAGAGTGAAATGAAATAAACAGATACCACATCTGACAAAGCATAGCCCACTGCTTCGATTTGAACTTAAATTGCTTTTAAATGCAGATGCTTCCAACTGGGTCACAGGTTGTTCTCGGAGTACAAAGCTCACTCGCTTCATTACGTCTAGATAGTTCTTCTTAAGATTTTTTGCAGAATGCTTAAAGCTAACCATTTGGCATTTTAACTTCCTAAAGTATTTTATTATTTAGTCCCAAAATAATTGAACAGATCATAAATTGGAATGAAACGAGCAAATCAGAGATCCTGGATAAACACAATCTCAAATCTTTAAGCCTTGAAGCTCCTGTGCAAAAACTTTAGAGCAATCTTTTGACACTAAACCCGTGCTGGCTCATCACACAAGTTTGGAATTAAAAAAAATCTAGCAGATGAGATTTTTATCCATTGTAGACAAAAATAAATCACCATCATAACAGCATCATGGCAGTGCAGAAGTATTTTCTGTGGCGGAACCAGGTTTGAAAAAACAGCCTGACCTGCCAGCACCCATTATTCCCAACAAAATGTGAGGTATGATTCAGTGATATGTTTTTATGCACAATAACAGGGCAGTTATAGGGGCAAAAGGAGCAACAGGAGAGGCTCAATTATAACTGATGATTTTGCATCAATTATGGCAAGAAAGGTCAGAATTTAGACTGAAATACTGCACCTTAATTCATTCATTTCTCACACACACACACACAGACACAAAATACAATCATGCTCCAAGCGTGTTCATAAATCTTGGAGCTCCATCCCATGTCTCAGTGTAAACCAAGGGTTAGCATGGAGCTGTTCTTTTAGCAGTCCAATAAAGTTGCATTTGGTGTAAAAAAAAAAAAACAAAAAAAAAACAAAAACCTGTCCAATTATTTAAAAAAAGACATTCTAATTATAGAATATTGCATATGTTATACCTTCTGGCTTGTAGTCCAAACAAATCAAGTTTGGTGGACAAAAAAAAAAGTCAAATCTTTTTAAATAAAAAAGGAAATATGTTCCCACTATCAAATACTTTACTTCAATGTAAATCTACATGATGAATTTCATGAAAACCTACACATAACCTTTTTTTCCCCTGCTAACACACAAACTGAGGGTAAAACATAACCTCATTGGTGGAGGTAACAACTGTCCCAAACCTTGTGGAAGGCATTTCAGCTGGTTGTTGGACAGTCGTAAGTGGCGTAATGAACGCAGGTGGCCTATCTCAGGGCAGATCATCTGCAGGGAGTTATCACTCAGATCCAGCGACTGCAGCCTCACAAAGTTCCCAATAGCTGTGATTTCAGGCAGAGACAAAGAGTGGTGTAAACTCCAAAAAAAAGGAGAAAAAACCATAAAACCTTCAACACAAAGAGATGTTAAAAAATGTTACCTTGAGGAATGAAGGCAATGTTGTTTGAGTGGAGATACCTACATGAGAAAAAAAGAGATTGTGCACATAAACACACTTGCCTTGAGTTAAACGAATGTAACAACCCTTAATCTGGGATTTGATCCAAAGCAACACACTGAAGTTGATTCATTAGTGACATCTGCTGGTCAGGAATAATATTACAGATAAAAAGTAAAGTTATCTGGTCCTGATCCTGGAAGTGCTCACAAAAAATGAAGCCTTACACAACAGAATCATCAGAGACAACTAATTAATACTCACAGTTCAATCAGGTTGGGGAGCTTCTGCGCTAGATTATCAGGCTGAAAAGGACAAAACTTCAGTTGCTTTGAATGTAAGCAGAATTTGAGTATGTGTTTGTGTTTCTGAGGCAGTCAGACATACCAGGGATGTGAGTGAGTTTCTTTTCATGTACAGTCTTTCCAAGAACTGCAGGCCTTCATCTTTTAAAAGCTCCACAGGAAAGATATTCAGGTTCCTGTAGTTAAGGAACAGGTTCTTGTGGCGTTCCTGCTTGGCTATGAGAATGGCATCATGGAGCTCTGAGGCCATGCTTACAGAGGGGGCCGTTCCCTCCTTCGCTTCCTGCAATATCACACCCTAAAATATGACTTACAATTACAGATAGCATAAATGAATAGTGAAAAACACAAACACACACAAGCTTGCAATTTGTGCTGTCCAAAACTAAAATACAAAGGAGCTGAAAGAAGCAGTTTGTCATTTCTGTCGACCCCTGCTGCCCAAAAGGTGAACTGCAACTGCTATCGAAAACAAGTTCACAACCCATTCTCCAGAAGCCAGCTGCACAACATTCACAGAAAGAAACAGAGCATATGAGTTACTGCCTTGCCTTTGATGGAGCTGATTTTCGGGCCAGAAAATTAAATTAATTAAAATCTATTGGACTTTTTAAAAGATATCATTAGTAAATTTTTACTTATAGATTCCCAGCCTCGCAATACAGAATAGTGATTACAAACTGGACTATTGCAACTTAAAACACCCAGACCAATATTTTACCCTAAACAAGAACATGATCTCAACTTTTGTTTTTATATATATTTAGTTATTAATTGTTGAAGTTAAGTATTTTGTTTTTGTGGTTTCTTTTTTAAGGAGGATATGATGGCATAGTGGTCAGCATGTACACCTTACAACAAAAAGGTCCTGGGTTCGAGTTCCGGGCTCGGCAGTGGTGTTTCTGTGAGGAGTTTGCATGTTCTTGTGTGGGATTCCTTTGGGTATTCCAGTTTATTCACAGTTAAATGACATGCACATTAGATATTTGGTCGTTCCAAACTGCCTCTAGGTGTGTGTGTGTGTGTGTTGGCCTTTCAGTGGTTTGGCAAGCTGTCCAGAAATATAGGCCTTTGCTTATATTTGGCTGAGATAGGCTTTAACCTTCCTGAGATCCTAGTAGGAGAAAGCGGTTCAGTAAATGGATGGATAGATGGATGGCAAAGCACTATACCATAGGGTTAGGTCACAGGAACCAGTTCAAATATTTCCACATAGAGAGAAGCTGCACATTCCCAGTTTAGACACCTCCTTGCTCCTTAATTAATGCAATTGTGTTTTATAACTAGGTATTTTCTCACAGATGGCAGACTTTGATGGGATTCTAGTCCATGGGCTAAAAGAGAAGAGATCAAGAAAGGTAAGATTTTAGGAATCGAGATGTGCATGAAACTATAGTACGAGCTATGAGGCCATCAACCCCAGTCTCCCTCCTGCAAATCAGTTTTTTGTTTTTTCTTTCAACCTTTTGAGGTGGTTGCACAATAATCCTATTTAATAGTTTTAAGACATTCTAGTAACTATCTGATGCACAGCCATAAAAAAAAATATATAAAGCATAATATTTATTTTGATCTCCACTGAAAATCACAGTGTTTAGGGTAAGTGTGCACATGAGCCACCCTGGAGGTAAATCAGAATCTTCTCAGAATCATAGAAACAAAACCTACAGATATTATATTTGTACCACGACTTAATTTGCAAAAAAAAACCCGCATTAAACATTTGGGTTAGTATTTTAACTTATCAGCAGAGTTGCCTGACTAGCTGTAAATGTTCTATTTCACACTCTTTGTGAGTTTACACACGAAAAATGACTCAACAAACTGTTTAATGCTAACCAAATAACCAGCGTTAGCTTACTTACATTCAGCACCTATATTCCGATAAACCCCTCCTACCAATTCATGATTGGCTAGCTTTCACACCCAGGGACACGCAGCGGACAACTACCCAATCATATCTTAGAAAACCAAGGTTCTGCCCACCCGGTCCAGTTACCGGAAGTACAGGTTGCCAAAAAAAGGTGGGAAACAAAAAAAGGTGTCTGACTACGGCTAGCTAACGCTAAATAAACAAATGCGTCACAGCTCCTCATTTAAGCATCTTGACAGGCTACGAAAAAAAAGCAATGCAATGAATGAAGTACAGTTTACACTGTAGTTACATTAGTGCATGTACATACAACCCGTTACGTGTTATTAGTCAGTCCTGGAGGGTTGGTCATGCTTCTAGGCCTTTCCGTCAACAGCCGGAGACGTCATAGCATCGAATTATGCCATTGGTTGAAAAGATCACGTGACTTACATATCAAAATCTTAGGCTCTCAGTGAACTAATGGATGATGATACATTTTCTCCTTTTCATTCATTAATATCCAGGAACCACTGGTCCAGGTGGTAGTAAGTGAAAAACCATGACTGAGGTACCAGAACACCAAACTAGAGGTGATCAAATAATACAGGAATCTAAACAATTTACACACTGCTGTCAAAGGCCAAAGGGTCACAGCTTCACACCCATGTGTGATCATCTTCCAAAACTGGTCCCATAGAGTTAGAAGTAAATAATTCTATAGTGCTGCAGCACAGAACCATTCATCAGCTTGTATGGGTTTTGTTTTTGTGCATTCTGTATAAACTCTGGACACTTGTGTGAAAGTAAGCAGTTTTTGAAATAATTTCATTCATAATATAGAATTTCATTCAGTAGTTTCCTTTCAAGCGTATAGTTTCCATGCTTCAAAGCTGGGTCAGTTGCAGGAAACCAAGAAATTGAAATAGTTTCTACCAAGAAGAGTGCTGAAATATCCAACCAAGACAATGATCAGTCAGGATCTATTTAAATGACCAAAAGTATCTGCACATCCTAAAATCAGTAAAGGGACACATTTAACCAAAAAACAGGTGTGCTTTATGTATGAATTTAATCCTTTGGTAATTTCAGAAAATCCAGAAATAAATGAAAACACGTGCACTGAATCCTTGTTCTTTTTCTAATAAAGATGCATGGAATTACTGAAAGTCACGACATTCATGTCCATGATGAGTATATAAACTTTGGACCTCTGTTGTATATTTTATCCGTGATGAGGGTTATTCTTTAAAAAACATTTTTTCCCTCTATACATCAGTTCCACTATTGTTTTAAAATTGAGGTTTTAACCATCAGTAGTACTGTACAGTAGTACTGTACATCAGTTCCACTATTGAGGTTTTAAAACCAGACATCATTTCTCTTACACATTCACTAATTCCAAACAGCTGTTCATAAATATCACTTATCACTGTTACTCTAGTCCACAGGTGTCAAACCCAAGGCTCAGGCCCAAAACCGGACTTCTAACTCATCTAATGTGACCCACAAGAGCTTTCAAAAGATATGATTATCGTACCTTCTTTGCATCGACTATTACCATGAAACCTAATTCATCATACTTTCACTAGGAAAAGGTTGCCATTTTAGAAGAGATGATCACTGATTACTCGGCTCTTGATCACCTTTAAATTCAGTGATGTGGCCATCAGTGAAAATGACTGACACCACTGCACTCAGTGAACAATTGATCTTTAAGCCATTCTTCAGAATTACATTCCCACAATAAATATAAATGACTTCGATGTAAAATACATGTGGATAAATCAGTCTACACAACACCAATGACAAAGCTGGTGAGCTGAATTTATTTTTTCTTAGCAAATATCACATACACACTCGCGCACGCACACACTTTAAAAAAAAAAAAAAAAAAGAAAGAAAGAAAAAAAAGAATCCAGCAATGTGCCACTATGAACAAAATCTTCATTATTAATATCCATCATATTCATGGGGCACTGTTTTCCCTTTCTTTTTTCCTGTAAATCAACATAACATGAAATCTGTTTATAAAATACCTGTTTTTCTATAAACTTGGAACCATCAGGCTTGGAGAAGCAGCTTGGACCACATACCTTCCTCACATTCCCTTTTCTCTATACGTATCTTTAGTTCCTTAGCTACAATTTATATCCTGCCCTTTGTTAAATATCCTTTAACTCTATCAATTTTTTTATATAACCCCCCATTTTATTTATTCAAAAACATTTTTATTTTATTTATTTATTTTTTTTGCAAATATCAGAATGGTGACTGGTAAAAAAAAATGTTTACATGGAATAAAGTGAATAAAATGTTTCTTTAGTGATCTAGATGCTCATTTCTCGTCCACATCATTGCCGTGCTCTTAGTGAAAGGTGTGTACCTGTGCAGTACAGCGTGAGGTCCAGATTCAGACATGCAGAAGGTGAATGATGGCGAGCAGCAGAGCACAGAAGCCCTGAGGAAATCGAGATCTGTACGTGGGACAGAACTCTAATGGAAAGTGACCCGGAACACAGAAAGGTGTTGCAGATTTGAAGTAAATCTCTTTTTAAGGATGGACAACTACCAAAAGAGTGCAATCACCAGGATGAAAGTGTTTTAGATATTCACTGTTAATGCATCGAATCAAGTCCCAATATCACATTTTGTACAACCAGTTGATCCTGGTTTTCAGTTTCTGTATCAGTCCTAAATGGCTTTAAGATTATATGGGAAGTAGGCATGTGTTGGTAATCAGTAATGATCAACATTTAACTCAACATTCGACACCCCTACATTCTATCTGGGTGAGGGTTTAGAGAGATAACATCCATGCTAGATGAAAAGCTCTGACCTTTTAATTGCCGTTATAAATATAAATGTATATTTTAAATGTTGTATGTTTGTAAGATCTGCATGAATCAATTCAGACATTTTCCTGGAGCACTGCTTATATCCCAGATTGCCGTTCAACAGATTTCTTTGAGGCAGTCTGAAATCACAGTAGAAAGCTTTTGAAAGTATTTTTAAGATTCGTTAAATATACAATTGTATCATTAACCTGCTCATGATATTGAAAGTAACCGACTATCAACACATTCCTCATTTTAAAGCAGCTGAGTAAAGAGAGGGCAATGATGAGGACCAATCGCTACTGATTTCTGCAGCAACCCGTTTTGTTTGAAAGCAAGCCCTATCTGTTCTGATCGCTGGCTTCATAATGTATACAAACATGGGTTACCATAGTATCATCTCTTTTAAACCCTTAGAACAAATTTCTTCCCATTTCAATCATTTCTAAAGTGGTTCAGCTTTCTGATGCCCAGCACAAAACATCTAAATTCACCAGAAGCCATTTGAACTATACTATAAAGCCACCAACATACAGTCAACAACGTTCTCTGCAATAAATTTTCATGTTTGAATTCCAACACAATAATCAATAATGAACTTACAATAACAATAGAACTTGAGAGAAAACATAGAATTTGAACAACTGAAAGGAAACAAAATCAACATGAATAAAGAACCGCTTCAGTCTGATGTCTCAGTACCCCCCACCCCCAACCAAAAAAAAAAAAAGAGCCATAAATTAAATGTCAACAACATTCCAGCACATTTGAAGCTAATTTATAAGGCCTTTTTTTCTAAAATAAATAAGGAACAAATTGGAAACTGTATAGGGATGTAAGAAAGCAGCCAGTTTGTCCGAACATCCACTACGCCAGCACGTCACTTCCACCAGGCTGGGGTTGGTAGTGTTTGAGGTTTACTCAGCTACACAGAGCACTAATAGCATCCTCTTTTGGAAGGGTGGGAAGGGTGTGTCTGATGAATTTTCTTTATATACAGGTTCATATATATTTATAACAAAGGGTGAGGTAGATAAATGCTTAAAGGAGAAACAAACAAGTTCCAAAAACATAAAAAAGAAAAACATCTAAAAAAAAACAAAAAAAAAAAAAACAGGGAGATTTTTACAGTGATTTTAAACACATCACAAAAAATGAATCAAAAATAAATAATGATACAAGTGGAAGGAGGAGAAGAAAAAAAGAAGAGAAAAACAGTATTCCAAAACTGGCACGAGTTTTCAAAATTGAAATGGATGAAAGGGACCACGCTCACGTTGAAACAATTTCTGCATAGATTTGCCTAATTGCCTCTTTATTATTGATTCTTGGGATGATTGTTATGCTGGCAGGCAGTTGAAAGGGCTTCCATAAGCATGGTGGCAGTGTCCATCTATAATTCAATAACAGCCCTAAATTCAATATACACAAGAACTGAACTTCGACAGGACGGTGGGTGTTTAGCGCCTAAAGCAATTTCTTTATCTTATAAAAAAAAGAGCACAACATTAGTGTGATTAACAAATAAAGTCCTGATTAGAAATGTATGACCTGCACGCCTCACTCACTCACCTCGCTACTCAAGTCAGACAACAACTACATCTCAGCTGATGAGCTGCAGTTGAGGAGGGAAGATTATTAGGGATGCATCAAAACCGATATAGTTATCAGCTCAATACTACGCTCACTTACTCATATTTGTAGCTGTAAAATGCTCCTATATCAACATCCAACCATGTGTGATTGGTATTTGACTTGAGCCTAGTGTATGACGTCCGGCCAATTAACTGAATATGTGAAATAACATTTGAGGCAAGCTCAGCAAACTGCAAAAATATCAACAATGAAAAAGGTACACTGCGCTGATTGCTCCTTTATCAAGGTACATTTGTTTATTGACCATGCTGGTTAAGGCTACTGTGCGTGCACAGGGTTGCCTGCACTCACGACCCCTTATTAAAGATATGGTTTAAACACCATGACGTCTTCATTTCACAGATCAAAACTAAGAGCACACAGCAGCAAGAGATATAAACAAAGCAAAATCAAATGTCCCATGACGCCACATGGGGGAAGAAAGGGTATTTAATGTGGTTAAGGTGCCTGAACTGATAAAAGTGATATAGAAATGATGGTTTGGATTGAACCTGAGAATCTGATTTTATAAGACACAGTGTTGAACTGCTAACAGAGACTACAAGCATGAATTCCACAATGATGTGAGTTTGTACTCCTTTTCTACCAAAAAAGAAACAACAACAAAAAAACCTTGCTGAAAAGAATGCACTCAATATAGGGGATGGAGAGAAAGCAAAAAAGAAATAAATAAAACGATAGTCATTAATTTAAAAAAAAAAAAAATAAAAAAAGGGCAGAAAAAATAAATAGATTTTTTTAAAGCAAAAATGTACAAGATGGTAGTGGACACAGTAAAGGACTTAACCCGGAGATCTGTTTTACATACAGATATATATTTATATATATTACAACCACAAAAGAAAATGAGAAGAAAATAGCAGCTTCTTTCAGTACAGACATACAGAAGTTCATTAAACCATAAAAAGGTAGAAAAGTGACAGATGAATCATGTGTTTGCTCTGTGGTCCAACATTTGACCAACTGAGAAGGTGTGTGTGTGTGCGTGTGTATGACTAGAACCTAAAAAACCTGCTTTCTTTCATGACGCACCCGATCCCTTCAGTTACACCATACTTGCCTCAATCTCTTCCTGGTTCCTCTTTGTTCTTTCTTAATTAAAATCTTTTGCTATGTGATTATTTGCATGCAGCCTTTTTAAGATCTTGTTTTCGTTTCTGCGACCCAGCAGCCCCTCCTGTTTCTTTCTGAACGACGTGGCTGGAAGTTTTGCAGTAGAATCGAATGTATGAGACGTCAAGAAAATAAACAGGAGGCAATCTGGTGAAAAACCTCTGCATTGATCTTAAATCAATTAAGCACAAGAACAGCTGAAAAAAATAGGTATATATAAAGGTATATATGTATATATAGTTAGATATATACACACCAGTGTAAAAAATGTGGAGTGTCATATTTGCTTTTATGCGCCTTCAAGAGCACAAAAGCGCAGCAAGAAGGACGGCAAGAAAAGGAGTATATTTAAAAAACAAACAAACAAACAAAAAAAACCCACAAAGATGGTGGCAGATTTGAAAACTTTTGCTCTATTGAGTAGATAACACAGAGTGGGTGGAGTCTCACATCTTATTAGCAAGGACTCCCAGTTAATGGCGCCACTTGGCTTTGAGCCGCACTGTAATCGCTCTGGTGCACTCTTTAAGAGCCACCATGTCTTTGGACACCTAAAATACAAAGTGCCTCTCTGTTGGAATAAAGTTTAAGATTCTGCTTTACAATAATGCCACCTCACCGTGACTGATTTCAGACAAGACCCCAAATGTGAAATTCCCTATTTGGAAATGTATAAAAGTAACAAAAACATTAGAAAAGGAGGGAGTGTGTACTCCTTGGAAGTTACGGTGTGTGTTCCATATTGTTGTTGTTGGGTTTTCTTTCTGTCAGTGTTGTTTGCTTTGTTTCTACAGTGATGGCGGTGAAGTTTGCCACCTGTCTATCAGTCAGCGCAGATCGTAACACAAAGAGAAAAACAAACTACGTCACTGAGGTATGATGTGAGGTTGACAGCCTCGATGCTTTTCTGTCTGGGTTTCCTTGGTGGAGTTCTGATCCAGGAAGGGTGTGGTGATTAGACAGAGTGGAGTAAAAGTTCTCCGGAGCAATGGCGAGGCTTAACATGACTTAAGAAAAGACAATAAAACATGGGTGGGCTGGCATCAGCACGCTGACGACTGGGGTAAGGGCAACGTGCGCTCATTCTTCCTCCCCCCATTCATGTGTGCATAAGGCTGTGCCTCATTGAACGGGCTTCGCAGCAGCAGCACCGGCCCGTTGGCGCAGCGTTTGTCTGTGCCCGAGGAGGGTGAGGAGGGAGTGGGCGAAGGCACCGGGGCCTTTGCACAGGGCTCCAAGGGAACGTTCTCCATGGTGCCCAGGTTCTCCAGGTCCAACTCTTCAGTGTCTGGCGGCTTGTTCTCGTCACTGTAGAAGAAGCTCACCTCCTTAAAATTGGGCTCCAGATCCTCCTTGATGCTACTGATGATCTCCAGGAAGGTGGGACGCATCTTCGGGTTGTACTGCCAGCACATGCGCATCAGCTCAAACCTGAAGACACACAAACAAAGCTTATAAGATTAAACTTACCCTGAATGACCATTTAAATGTGTAGCACAAACAAACAAATTAAACATGAGCACTCAGTGAGCGCAAACCTGCTGGGCCTGCTCTAATATCCACAAAATCATCCAGTACAATTCCTGGAGCCAGAATTTGATCCGGATCCTCTCCAAATCTTAAGAAGCCTCCCTTGCCCAAAGCTCCACCTCTGGTAGAAACATCATTAAAATCCTGAGATAACTTTTGGCATCAGCATAACAGCAAGCACAGAAACACTCCAACGGTAAAACATAACCTGCTTGGTGGAGACCTCTCAGTAGAGAACTCAAAAACTGTTTAAATTTAAATTCATACACATTCATAATAGAAACATTTAAGCACTGCTTAAAAGCAGAGCTCGAAAGTTACATTATCTGAAAGTTAACTTCTCCTGTTACAAGGTTTCAGTGTGAATGTTTTGATGACGCCACTGATGGCATAATGTCATGTAACCATCACGTTATTTGGGACATCACGTTTTGACATTTGTGAAAGTGTTGCACTACTGAGATAAGATTTCCTTAATGGAAACCCGATATCACCACAGGGTAGCGAGATGCCATTCCGCTGGATAGATTCTCTTCCGTAAGCACATTATACGTGCCAGAAATGTCAAGCGCTTCCTCAGTGTGATTGAGTTAAAAGTCTTTCTATTCAAATGAGTAATGTATTGTGCAGCAGTAAGTTTATTTTGGCAGCTAAAAAAACTAAATACGAAGATACCTACTGCATATGATGCATTACATTGTTAAAAAGTAGATTTTATTTTATGGCTTGAAACAAATAACAGTTTGGAGGGGAAGATAGAGTAGAAGTTACCATTACTCAGACATGTATTCCTATCACAACGGTTATATACCAGCAGGCTTCCTATCCAGGAGGTATTTACGAAAAAAGACGAGGTTACTAAAGACGAAAGGATGAATTTAATCAATAGTGAATATTTATTTCCATAATAAAGTGTAGCTGTACTGTACTTTTCATCGCTCCTAACAACAGGTGGCAGTGTGGAGAGGAGACCAAATGAAGCATGCACACAGACAGCAGCTACATGCCAAACACAGCTGCAATGATCTCATGACGCATACCGAGGCCTGCTGTACTGCGAAAGCAAACACAGCATTAGTGAGGAAATCACATGGCTGAGCTGCTGAAAAGTCATAAAGCAGTTCATGGATGGTAGAGGAACTCGAAGGAGATGGTCATGCTCTTATTTTGAATGTGGAAAAATAATAATGAAAGAAAGAATCAGCTAGCATATACGCTGAGACGTATTCCAGTTCACCACCTTTAATTATACACAAACAAGCTAAAAATATCAGAAGAGTTTACAGACTACTGCAATAAATACCACACTCATCCCTGAGCTAGATTCATTTCACTCGCTCACACAGAGTAACAAACACCAGAACCAGAGTGTGCACGCACGCGCACACACACACACACACACACACACACACACACACACACACACACACACACACACACACACACACA
>JAOUQZ010000004.1:7522197-7547783 GCA_028564935.1 Neosilurus hyrtlii
AAAGGCTGAAACCCGACCACCTCTGAACAAGACACATAAGTTGAAACGTCAAGAATGGGCCAAGAAATATCTGAAGATAGATTTATTCAACATGTGCTCGTTTTATTCATGTACGGGCTAAAATGGAGAAAACTTTGCACTTTATTGCAATCAACAATCAATTTTTTTCTTTGCATTTTATTTTTATCTATATAAACATGCTGAATTGTAGCCAGGCTATTCAATCATCTTAACTACTTAAAATATAATATTGCATTCCTTCAAGGAACTCATCCACCTGCCCATACCAGTACCCCACCTCCACCTTGCTGGCGTCTCAGTCGAAGTGGAGCTCTGTGTCTGTTACTGATCCAACCACGGTCCCATCCACCTGGTCCATCAAGAGTCACTCTCTCTTCTTATCAGTCCACAAAACCTTTGAAAAATCTGTCTTCAGATATTTCTTGGCCCATTCTTGATGTTTCAACTTGTGTGTCTTGTTCAGAGGTGGTCGGGTTTTAGCCTTTTTTACCTTGGCCGTGTCTCTGAGAACTGAACACCTCGTACTTCTTCACACTCCAGGTAGGTTGTAGGATTTCTGGTAGCTTCATGTTTGATTCTTCTCAAATCTTTGATGGTTAATTTGTGTCTTTTCTTCTCGACACGTTCTTTTTTGGCCCATTTTTCCTGAGAAGAATCTGCCTAATAATTATGCACACCTTGATATAGGGTGTTGATTTCCTTAGGCCACACCCTCCATCGTTACACAAATACACATCACACCAATAGTTGGATAAAATGATATGGTCAAAATAATCACTTGCCTAATAATTGTGAACACAGTAAATATATATATACATACACGCGGAACCATGAACTCATGTGCGATTCTCAGTCCACAAAGTAAAAAATTTCTGCTTGGGATATAAATTTTAATGCAAGATCTCTAATGCAAGCCCTACTATTTTCACTTTGAGTTGATACTTCGGCAATAGCACGGCATGAAACATTAGTAACAAAAAAGTCACAATTCTTGTCTACTCATTGCAACCAATTTTACAGAAAATTTTTCATTGTATGTGTCCTAGTGGTATGTTTTGGGCAGGGATTGCTCTTTTGATTCTTTATAGTTTTTGGAAAATATTAGGTTCAAAATGTAAATCATTAAATTTGAACCAGTTTCAGAGAATGATTCATGTGCGTCTAGATCCTCACGCTGAATTTCATGAGATTTTGGACTGTGCCTGGGGATTTGTTCAATTCTCCCCAAGAGTGTAAAATGGTACCAATGTCAGACGAGGAGGCCTGGCGTGCAGGCGGATCAGGTGTCCACCACCAATTCTGGCCATAGATTGTAAAACATATAATTCAATTTCTGTTATCTCCATCAGTTTAGGTCTCTCACCTTCAGTTGCACTGAGGTATTCTGGGTTGACCGAGGCATACAGAACTCCATTTCCCAGCCTATCGCTGTTCCTACAAATTCCAAAAGAACATTTATCTGTTAAAAGCCACATTAAATACATTTACCAGAGCCTTTAGACAACTGCTCTGTTTTCCCCTGATGAGTCAAACTAATGAAACTTTACACTAGTCTACCCACACATAAAAAGAAAAAGCAGACGGCAATGTTTCAGACAAACCCCTGAAGCTTGTACTAAAAGTGTGAAAAAGAAAAAAAACAATCAGGGCTTCATTAGTGCTGCGCAATTAAACACTTTTGTACTTTGAGTGGAAAGTACAACCTTCTTTAAACTTAGCTTGAAACAGCGTTGATGCTAACATATATCAACCTATAAATGGCATACCTTTTCTTATTAACCACAAACATGGTCACAGCAAGACCCACCAGGATCAGCACCATGGGGATGAACATTAAGTACAGGAGGTTCTCATAGCCTGCATTTTCAAAAGCAAAGAGGAAACAGTGTTATTGGGGTTATCATCACACTTCTCCAGACAACACTACAATTACACAAAAGCCTACAATTAGGTGTACTTCGACTGGAGAAAACAGGGCTGTTTCCAAAGCATGGCTGTGAAAACGTCCACAGAGATTACTTACGTTTAGGCTGTTCGACGTACAAGGATATGGGCTGTGTCCATGAGCTATTTCTAGCCAGTGAGGTGGCTCTCACGCGGACCGAATAGTTCCCAGGGCCAAGGTTAGTGAGCCGTACCCCGCGATGCTCCTTAAAGTGTTGATGGGACACACACTCGTGCTTCTCTAGCTGAGATGCAACACATTCAAAAATATCAGTATGCAAGGGTATTTACTTTAATTTTATTTACAAATATCATAACTTTACTTTCTGTTGTCTAAAAATTACTCAATTCACATTAAATAACAACTGAATTCAGCAACGTTACACAAACATTATGTATTTACTATGAAGAGCTTTATAATACTGAGGTGGCCCATGTAGACAGACGGATTATGATGGTCAAGATTTCATAATATTCAGTGTGAAAATACGTTGTTGCACACTTCTTCAGTATACCGTGCTCTTATCTTATCTTACCGAGCGAATAAGCTTACTGACACCCATGACTGTGAGAGACAAAGAGGCGAGCGTATCCCATCCCTCCCTCCCGTGAGAGCTCCGTTGGCTCCCCTGGTGTCAGCTGCGGCATCAACCTGGATTCGAACCTGCTATCTCCAGGTTGATAGTCACATACATTGTTGATGCACCACTCGGAAGCAGAAAACGAGGATTTAATGTGTATGTAATTTTGAAGGCAGCTCAAACATGCTTTTATTACAAACAGGACAAAAACCCATATGTGTCTTACAAAAATCCCTCATGCTTCCTAAATCATCAGTAATACACAGCATTTTGATCACTCCTTTACTTCAGACACCATTTTGTAAAGAGAACACCCTACTCTTTGGAAAATGTAACACTCCAAGCTTAAAATACCTATTTTTAGGAATTTATCAGAAATATTAAGTAAACATGAACCAGTCCAAACTGATGTACTATGTAGTATGTAAGAATGAGGGATGGAGCACCTCGCCTCCTCGATGAAACTGGACCTCGTAGAGCAGGACGAGGCCATTGGGTTGTGCCGGTTCAGGCCACTTCACGATCAAAGACTCATCCAAGTTCTGCCACGTTACTTGGCCAGGGATGTCATCAGCTTTGTCTAGAAGAGGCACAACATTACATACTCACCAACACAAGGCACACTACAGTGAAACGTCATGGCAATGCAACTTTTGAGCAGGATGAGCAGTTCTTATCCACTTCTTCTGGAAGAATACACACAGATAAAAACACTGATGTTGACTATGGACCTCGCACCTGCTGGTTCAGTGCGGGCGAGGGCGAAGGCAGGCGCGCTGCACTGCTGGATCTCCTCGTTGCAGGCGTGCAGGTCAATGTGGTACAAAGTGAAAGGTTGCAGGCCTTGAATTTCAGCACTCGTCTCTTCCACCTTCCTCTCATGAACCTCTCGCATATGTGGTTGTTGGGCTGAGGAATTGCCCTCACCAAGCAGGGTGTGTAGGAAGGTGGAGTTGGCTACCCCGGACACGTCCCTACGCTCACGATGGCTCGGTCTGAAAGGAAAAATTCTAATGAGTTTTATGATGAGGGGTGGGAGTCAATTCATACATTTTGAATAAAATACACTTCACCCTCGATTTCCCAGAATATTAGGGGGGGATAGGCTGTCCGGGAACCTCAAAAGTCCGGCAATCACTAATGTCTGGGGTCCCTACCCTTTTCCGGACACTCAATACACAACATGTTTTCACAAACGTAAGAAGCGTATCAGCACATTCTTTTATAACATTCACTTTAAGTGTGGGTTCCGGCTCATCGTCACTGCCCTCACTTTCACTTAGCTCTCCCGTGACTGATGCCACTACCTGTCCATCGGACATTATTTCATGCCCCTCTGTTGCTTCATTTTCATCCATCGACTCGAATGGGAACAAGCCGGACAGGAGGGAAGTTGGAAAATCATGACCAACCAGAACTTTTGTCATCGATACCCGGACTTGTCCGAGCATTTTACCTGCAATACCAAATAATGTCCGAAAGCGGATTTTGTACGGGAAATCGAGGGTTAAGTCTGTGTGTGAAGTAACATGCACATCATCATATTTTAGCGGTTCTGATTCCCTTTTATGGTTGCTTTTGACTCCCGAAAACCCCTCCCTCTGCAATCCTTCTACCACAGCCTGAAAACCATGACTATGTAATCTACTTCAGTTGTAAACATTGTACTCTGGTACCGGCTATGCAACCCAAAAAAAGATAACACTGAGCAGAACTGAGGTAAAATATCTATTCTTGGTTAAGAAGGTTAAACACTGATATACTAACTTGATTTTTTTTTGTTTTTGTTTTTTTGTGAGGTGCCACCTTTCCTTTCTGTTAGTTCATAATGACGGTATGGTAAACTTCAGCTCCAATCCTGCTCACGTCTGATAGGAAAACTATTTGAAAATCCTTCCTGACTTTTTTTCTTGTCTCATTTATACAGATATAACGAAGTAGAGAGAAATTTTATCTCAAATGATCTGAAGAGACATATTAACACATTAAAACACAAATAGTATGTGCATGTGTGTGTAATGGCCAAGGGAGTGGGTTGTCAGCCGCCTGGCTGTTCTAATCCACTCCAAGGGAGCAAGTCACTCACTTCTTTGCCAAAGCAAGCACGGGCTCTGTCCTCAGATGATCTGGCAAGGATGCTACCTCCCCCTCCACCCCTTCAAACGTCCTCCATATACACACACACACAAACCACCACAGCTGGTTTCCATTCCTTTAAACTCCCTCACACTGGAGCGCTTTGTCACTGCAATGCATGCGAACACCAAGTGTTTCTCACGCCTGCTGGACGTTCACATTGCAGTCTTATGTATCTGATTCAACGAACAGATCAACAAGATCTCCTTTACTGCAGATCCGCTTTTCACTCTGCCAGGCACAAACATACACGTTCATTCATTTTTGCTCTGCCAGTCATTCATTTTCTCATCCTCGGGCAGTCTCTCCCTCGCTCATCTGTTTTTCCTCCGCTTCCTCCACTCAATCACTGCATCCTTCATTCTCTCCAGCTTCAGGTCCCCAGCTGGCCCCCCTGCCTGCAGAGAGGCAGTCGTTGATCAGACCCGCTTTACAGCTGGAGGGGATATTCCCTTTATTTCATCACTATTCCAGATGGCATTACTGTGCATTTCCTGGCAGCTGGTAAAAACCAAGCTGTTTGGGGGGGACTGCATCTGAAAGGTTATGATTTCCTTTGCTCTCAATCTCCCTCTTCTCAGGAACTTGAGGCACTTCCTTCAATCTCAGTTTTCAATTTTATAAAAATGTGCTGAGCGCTTGCAGTTACAGACATTTCGCCCAAGATGAAAGAAACACGATGAAAGACATAAGACTCTTGCGATACAAACGCAATGTAGAGGTTCAGAAAGTCATTTTGTTCCTACTTTGCTTTAAAAATAAGCTGAAGTGACATAAATATATACTTCATCAGAACCAGCAAAGCTCGGGAGCAGAGCATTAGAAGGAATGCACAATGATTCATAATTGTGTATGAGAGTGTGTTTGTGTCCACCAGCCTATACACAGCTGGCAGGTAATGTGATGCAGATGTGGTCCCTCATTACAGCCCAGAGCACTCTGTGTACTAGTCCTCATACATCAAAAAGCACATTAAAGCTGTGAATCCTTCATTTATTTAGCATAAACCACATTGGGGTGAATAAATCAGTAGTCCAGGTATCTGACACAAGATGATTTTTGCATGGCTAATTAGGTTTTGCTTTTTATTCATAGCTGCAGCAAAGACATCAAGCAAATACATTATATACTTATACCAAATCAAAACCCCTACATTCAACAAGATACATTTTCAAATGCTGATCAAGTTATAATTGATTTTGTGTGCGGTCCAATTTAAGATGGAATGAAAGCTTTAAGGCGAACACTTAACCACAGTAATATAAACGTGACTGAGATTTGCCCAGGTGTGCCCTGATAGATAACAGATCTCAGGTGAACTATCTAAATCTCTACTCCTGAATGTTGCTCATGAACGCTTGTCAAGACTGCATTTATTGTTAAAAAAAAGGATAAACTAAGATGAAGACCAGAAAGCCGTCTATGGGAGAAAAGCAAGCCACTTTAAAAGTGAGACTAAATAAAGGAAATTGCATCACAAACATCCAAATCAGAAAGTTTTTTAAGTACTGGAAAAAAATAGAAGAAACCATTGGTATTCTAACAAAAGCGGTCACCTAATCGACACTTTTAATCATCGGATTTAAACGAAAAAAATGAAGACATTTGGTAGATCAGGATTCATGTATCAAAACAGGCAACGTGATTTTCGTGCATTTTGCTGTTATTTTCTTATTTCTTATCCAGCCTAAATGGACAGTGTTAACAATAACTTGAAACGACTGGTCACCGTTGCACACATCTGTGTAATGTAGTGCTCATTTCGAGCCTGGGTGTTTTGATCCAGTCTCAGGATTGAAGGTGTCACGTGTGCAGTCCAGCACAAAAAGAACTTGAAGAAAAAGAACAACCCCGACAAACATGTGCCATGTAAGCAGCTGACAAATGAAAGAATTTAAAAGTAACCTAAAAATGTAATTATTTAATATTTAACTTAAACTTTTAATAAAGTTCAAATGTTCATTAGTTATATTTTTAATAAACAGCAACCCTCAAGGTATGAATACTTTGCAAGACTCGGAAAAAATAATGTCACAATCAGGATGGCATGTCCTGAGCCCGCTGAGTGTCGGATTTAATGTCAGAACTTTCATGTGTTTCTAGATGTAACAAACACAATTTTCTCCAAAGTTGCATGCTTAAAAGGCTGTACATTTACGGCAGATTTTGGTTAGTTATGGCTTATAAGTTTGCAACATACATTAGAAAAATTTGGTAGTTTAAAGATTAGGATATCAGATAAAAAATAGCACCAATAATTCAAAATGAATCATTTCTGACTTTAAACCAACTTTACTGGTGATGGGTCATAATTTATAGTCTCTTGGTTTCCTCGGTCACATTTTTCTCCTCATTTTCCTCAAAAAAGGCATCACAACTTAGATCAAAATACTCAGATGAATACCTGCTTCACATATATCGTAGGATAAAAAAAAGTCGCTCTGTGGATAACATCATGCATAAATTACAGACTCTCTTGATAAAAGAAATGGAACGATCAATCAGGCAGCAATAAAACAGTAAAACTCCCACTGTATCTTGTGGTAATCGTGGGTGAACCTAAACACCTTCAAAAACAAAAACTGACTCCAGTCAACTTTTTCATATCTTGTATAGTTTTTGAATAACAGCAGTTTATATTTCATGCTCATTTTTGGCAGTTTGTGTGTTTTGAATGGGTGTCTGTTGCGCTTGCTTGAGTGAGTGAAATCACTCAAGCAAAAAGGCGGGAAAAGTTTTTTAGGCTTATACTGAAATTTTGTGCTTCATCTCTTCTCCTGCCCACACCTTTCACTCTTCATGCCCAATTTATACATCAAATTGTAGATGTTTCTGTCCTCTGTCATACAGTGTAACTCACTAAGCCATAGGATTTACACTTTTTTCGGTAAAAGCCTCTGTTTACAGGGAGTGACAATGCTCCCATTGACCTCCATTATATCTCTTGTCTGACTAAATCCAAAACAGCCCAGTTTTAAAACTGCCATCTCTTGATCATTTTTCATTTTATCTACACAAATCACACATTTTTGTGTTCAGTCAAGTCTCCTGGTGCTCACAGTGACATTATTTCAGCGATCGGACTTACGGTTTTCAAAATATTAGGAATTGTTCAAAGGGTGCGCTGAGCCTGATCTGACTGTATCTGATCTGAAATGACAGTTAAACTGCCATTGAGTGAAGCTTAATCATTATGTTGATGGAGGAAAAAGGCAGGAAAGGTTTTTTAGGCATATACTGAAACTTTTGTGTTTCAGCTCTTCTCCTGCCAACACCTTTCACCCTTAATGCACAATTTATACATTAAATTGTAGATTTTCCTGTCAACTGTCATACAGTGTGACTCATGTTTTACGCTGTTTTTGTTAGAAGCCTCTGTTCACAGGGAGTCCTACTCTTTGGTCCCATTGACCTCCATTATATCTTTCGTCAGACTAAATGTAAAACTGGGCTGTTTTGAATATAGTGATATTATTTCAGCGATAGGACTTACGGTTTTCTACATAATAGGCGTTGTTTGAGGGGTGCGCTCAGCTAGATTGGAGTATGTAAAGACCTGTATTTTAGTGGAAATGACAGTTCAACTGCCATCGAGTGAAGCTTCCTCACTACCTGTGAGTGCAGTTGGACACAAAGAGGTGTCCATGATCAGCTGATGTCTGTGTGGTTAATTTAGCTATCCAGTTTAGCTTAAGCCTTTCAGCTTTCAGCATTCACACCGCAATTTCTTCAGAAATTGCATTTTCTAGTTCATAAACCCCAAAAACCCACCTGATCTGAAAGATGCTGTTGTGGAGGTAGTCCTCAAAGACTTTACTTGAGTAGGCCTTGCTTCTGGTATATGAAAGCTCTTCATCTGACTTAGGACAAGGGCAGCAACTGGCATTATTCAGCTCTGCTGAGTCTGAACTGGTGGGCTTTATGTTCCTGTCCGACAGCTTTGTGGAGAATCTGACTGGGATCTTCAGCTCTGTGACAATAAAGAGGAGGAAAACATTCAGGTGTGACAAGTAATTACACAGAAGGACAATTGGTTGGAGACAATGCACAACAATCTTAATTCATTTCTGTTGATTTATGAAGGCAATGTAGGAAGAAAATGTATGGTTGTAAGGCTGTACTGTATAGCAAAGTAAGACTGCAACCTAATAAATCTCAGATTTTGCACACTGCTGTGGTCACAATATTCAGGATATTAAGGGTTTATTCTAAAGAATTTGGTTTGAAACTACTAATAACAAGCAATCATATCATATGCTCACCAAATGTAATAGACTGATACAATCATGCACATTCTCAAGCAAATACAAATCACAGTAACTCTTAATATAAAACTTGTATCTTGCTAAATAATAACACAACTAGAGACACACTCACTGTGCAAGGTTTGACCTTTCAAAATCACTCAAGGTCAACTGGCAACTGTCTCATTTGAAAATCTATATATTGATTCCACTTAGTGATCCCTAATAATGGCATGTCTATTTGCACTTATTTTGAAGTTATACAATCTCTATTTAAAAAAAAAAAACAAACCCAAAAAACAACAACTTGGCGACCGTGAGAAACTACTTTACCCTTGACTACAGGGGGTAATCACCATGGAATTGTTTCATCAAACCTATCAAAATAATAGCATATTTTTCATCCAGAGTTCAGATAATTTTTTAACATCTTAAAACTGATCACAAAAAAACGGAACCACTCCATGAAGTCTTCACCAGCACATCCCAAAACCTTTAAACCAGCAGGGTTAAGATCAGGACTCTGTTGTGCCAGTTCATATGTGAAAATGAGTCTTCACACTCTTTCACTATTTGACAAATTTCATATCCGTGCCATCAGGGAAGGAAAAGTCCCGTGATTTGATAACCTTCAGTATCATTCAGGTCATCAGCTGACTTCATTTAATTGACACAATGTTGCTGAGCCTTGATCTGACCAAGTGAAGCAACAGTGTCATGGTGACTGGAATTAAAGCTAAAGGCGATCAAACTAAATATTTACGTGTTCAACATTTTGGCCTGGAAGTGCACAATATAAAGTTTTATAGCAGACCTTTAGAGCAGTAGTTGTGTTGATAGAGCTCACGATCTTCTTCCAGCCGTTGCCAACGAAGCAGATAGTAAATGTGATTCCCGTTGGGAGAGACAGGTGGAGACCACTGAACGAGCAGGCTTGTGGATGAGTTGGAGTAGGCCCAGACACCTACAGGTAGTGTAGGTACTAACAGAACACACACACCACTTACATTTTTGCACTGTGTTACAGAGCATGCTGCTGTTTTTGAAGAAAAGTTCTCATCCCCTCTTTACCTTTTGGCTTTGTCAGAATATAAACCAACTCCGTCTTGGCACCAGGGATGTGTGTGTCAATATCGTCTGCCACCAAAGTTACGGTCTTCAAAAAAATGGCATACTGGGTCACGGGTTTAAGGCCTGAGAGAAGGACTGCAGGGTTTCTGTTTTGGTTGTAAGGGGAGTCCACCTCCACCATCATCCAGCTGTTGGACCCACAACCATCCAGGTCGACAAACTCAGAGATGTTCTGAAAAGGCCTGTCACAGAATTAAAGCATCAGTCAGACCATTACAGAAAGAAAAGTTATATACACAGTTATTTATTATATATAGTGTGCCCTATACATTGATTTATTTGTTGTAGCCTGTTAACAGAATAAAGAATAATAACCACCACATTGATTTCTTTCCTTTATTGTTCAATAATTAAAATGTGCACAATCTTATTTCATTACAGAGCTGTGCACAGCATATTGACTCTCTCAGCCGGTCTTCACTAGCTTTCTCACTTGCGCATGAACTTTTCACCCCACAGGAGACGGCTGGCCAAATTCCGAGTCGAGTTCACCAGCTAAGGTCATGAATACAGCGGTCAGAGTCTAGGAGAGGTTGGGGAAGAGTGGGAATCTGTGCAAGTGACTCGAGTTCATTACAGAGCACCGAGCAAGCGCAGCTCGCGCTGTATTCAAATTTCAAATTAAAATTTATTTATTAATTTTAGAAATGCAAAATCAAGTTTTGATTTTTCAGCAACTGATCTTACTCTATATTCAACAAAGTAGATTTATTTACTGGCATTTCTTCCAACTTAGATATTTACTTTCATCTGACAAATGAGTGCTAATTTCAGATCCTGCAGAACTATCAAGAGTGCTACTACAGTAAATCCATTCCTTGTGCAGACTAGTATTTTCATAGCATGTGTACTGTTTAACCCTGTACAGTCGGGATAATGCCTTCACCAACCAATAACAGTGGTGTATCAACTGATCACACACTTTTTATTCAAATCAAAGTTTATATATGAAAAATAAATTGTGTTAAAATTGTGATAAAAATAGCAATAAAACGTTTGTCTTTGATCAAATATAAAGGTTTTGATTATATGGAGTTATGTGAATTGGCTGTTACTACAGGTACAAGGGCATCAACATGAACCTGTGGTTTGGAATGCAGTCTAATCCCAGATGAATATACACCATGTGTATACATCATACACTACAATTTGTGGCCACCTGACCATCACACCCATATGTGGTCGAAAGCACAGAATCGTAAAGGATTTGCTTCTATGCTGTAGCATTATAATTTTCCTTCACTGGAAATAAACCTCTTCCAGTATGACAACGTTCACAAAGAAAGCTCCATGAAGAAATTCTTTGCAAAGTTTGGAGTTGAAGAACTTGAGTGGACACAGTCCTGAATCCAAGTCCACTGAAAGACTTTAAAATGAACTTGAAAGCAGACTACACTCCTGGCCTCCTCAACATCAGTGTCTGAGCTCGCTCATGCTCATGCTAGATAAGCACATGACCCAAATCTAGCGGAATACCTTCCCAGAAGAGTGGGGGTTAGAAGAACGGAAGGAGGGTTTTGTAACAGGCACAAGTGTAGGCCACAAGTGTAGTTAGTGGTTAAGGCAATGGGTTACTAATCCGAAGGTCAGTGGTTCAATCCCCACTATCACCACTGTTGGGCCCTTGTTTTTAATCAGTTCTCCAATTAGCTGATTCAATGCTAGGTTAATGTTTTAGGTTTCAGGCTAATTCTGAGCAAAATATGAGCCCAAAAATAAACCATGCTAAGATGTGAAGTGGTGTATGTGCAAGTGTGAGAGCAAGCATATGCTTTATTATCTGGACACAGATGCTATTTCATTAAGCTCACAAGAATACAATAATATATGTTTTGCCATTAATGTATGATGAAGAAAATATGAAAAACAGGAACGTTCTACAGGCTAAACGAACAGCTTGCGGATCAGGATCAAGTCGCTAATTAAGGCATAGTTTAATATGCATCATGAGGGTGCGGGTATTAAACTTCTCTTCTGGGTTTCAAGTTGAAAATGTTTGGGATCACTGGAACTAGAACTTGCCATGGCACCCTCGCTGGGCTGACTTTATAAATCTGCTATCTTGATTAGCTCCCTTTAAACCCCCAAACAATCTGGATTAGCACTATGGTATATAAACACACACACACACACCCTCACAACACCTACCGCCTGAATTTTGACTGATGGTATATTTAGCCTGTGTCATAGTGAACCATATTAAATGTGTACGTGTATGCATGCTATCACCACTGTTGGGCCCTTGAGCAGGGCCTTTAATCCTCAACTGCTTAGTTGTGTAAAAATGATCATTTTAAGTCGCTCTGGATAAGAGCGTCTGCCAAATGCTATAAATGTGAGTGTACAAAACAAACTCTCGAGTCTGCTCTAGGTGTTAAAAAGGCCAATCGACTCACGCTTCTTTGTAGTACACTTCAAAACCGATGAGTCCTCTGTAACCCGTTGGTTGATAGCGTTCCCAGGTCAGTTCTATCGTGTTACTCCCTGTGATATTGTGTATGAACTTCAGAATTTTACGTTCGCCTGAAACACACATACAAATTTTTTTTTTACATATGCAAATTCGACCAGCTCAGAATCAGGTTCCAAGCAATCGAGGGGTAGGTTAAAAAAAATATCAACAGCATGAAATTGGTAGGTGTATAATTTATTTATTAATATAAATGTGACATATAGGTGAAATGTATTTTCTATGAAGAAAAAAAAAAACCCTCGACTTTCAACATTATGAAGTTTATTTTCAGCTGTTTAGGATAACAGAAGCACTCAGAAATATCAGTTACTTATTTTGTTACAAGTTTGATCTGCTAATACAGATTCCAGATTATTTTCTTGGCGTGATAACACTAGCAGTGTAGAAGGAAACCGGAGCAACAGGAGGAAACCCACACCAACACAAGGAGAACATGCAAACTCCACACAGAAACACCCTCAATGGGTATAAAGCTTAAACAGAATTAAATTAAATAAAGGTGCGTATACACAGGGCAAGGCCCAAAAACAACTAATGTACACTAATGAATAAAGCAAAGTAATGCCAGTCAACATTGTGAAAACCCGACAGAGGGTTCAGGACCACAGTGCATCACTCTGAAGGATTTTTACTTGCCATAATGACCATTATCCGATTTATTAAACAACCATGAACAGAATTTTTTTTTGTTTAAAAGATTTATAAATGATTGTAGTGCTTCCACTAATGACACACATCATAGCATTTGTGTTTTATACTTAGTAACAGTGTGCTATTTCCTCAACAGTCCGCTGAATGTTGTAAATGACCAATCAGAATCGAGTATTTAGGTGAGCCACATAATTCCATACACTACAGGGTAGTACACTACACGGGAACTGTACGACCTGACTGTCTCGCTATCTTGGAGATATTACACATCATTCAGAGTCGTTAATGCTTAAATCAACACAGCGGACTCAATTTATCACTGGCATTTGGAGAGGACTTCCAGCTAGAAAATGGAAAAAATTAATAATTATAAGGTCGTTTCAGTTTGCTTGTCTTGTGGTTCCTGTAGTATACACTAAAACACTTTTACAGAGCACAGTTTAAGTTCTCTGACTATTTTCCTTTTGTTTTTGAATAAGTCGGATAACCAGACCAGAACAGATGCAATTAGCTACACAGAGCTATGAGCTGGTGAGCTGTTCAGCTTGTACCCTGCCTTCACCCGGAGTCGGCTGGGATAGGCTCCAGCTTCCATGCAACCCTAAACGAGATAAAATTCTACGGATCATGGAAGAGACGAGAGCACAAAGTGTTCGACCCGCATCAGTTTTAGGCTAAAATAATTTAAAATAATTGGGATTTACTCAGTAACACAGTCATGAAATCATTCCATTTTCTCATATTCATGTTTAACACAATAAGTCATAAAGACAGCACAAATATCAAACACTTTTTTTTACTGACAGAAAATTTTAAATCAGTATTTCCTTTTTAACACTTACACTTTGAATGGCCTCCGTTATTGCGGAAATCCTCCTCCACAAACCTCTCCTTGATGCCTGTATTCAGCCACATCTTGCGAATCTCAGACATGCACAGGTGAGGGTTCCGGAAGAAAAAGAGTTTTCCTGCGTGGATCGTCAAGTTGTGCTGTGACCAGTCCCACAGGAACTGTAGATTCTGGTTATTAAATGCCGAGAAGGCATACATGCTGCAGAAAAGTAAAGAAGCACTTCAGAATTTGGCTTCAGCCAGAATGAAAATGTTTTTTATACCGATGAACAAGAAAAGAACAGCAAAGACACCAAACCTTCAACTGCTGGCTTGTAAGCAAGGTATCTAAAATAACCGTTAGTTAGTTGGTTAGTTAGTTAGTTAGTTATTCGTTAATGTGTAAATTAATTAATTTATTCATCTGCTTATTTATCTATTTATTTATCGATTTGTTTGTTTATTTAATTATCTATCTATCTCTGTTTATTTATTTATTTATTTAAGCCGCTCATCATCCAAAATAGGTTATGGGCCTGTTTTTAATCAGTTCTCCAATTAGCTGATTCAATGCTAGGTTAATGTTTTAGGTTTCAGGCTAATTCTGAGCAAAATATGAGCCCAAAAATAAACCATGCTAAGATGTGAAGTGGTGTATGTGCAAGTGTGAGAGCAAGCATATGCTTTATTACCTGGACACAGATGCTATTTCATTAATCTCATAAGAATACATTATTATATGATTTGCCATTAATGTATGATGAAGAAAATATGAAAAACAGGAACGTTATACAGGCTAAACTAACAGCTTGCGGGTCAGGACCAGGTCGCTAATTAAGGCATAGTTTAATATGTAACATGAGGGTGCGGGTATTAAAAACTCTGACTCATGCATCACTAGTGCGCACTCATTACGAGGTGGTCAGAAACTTATTACACTCAACAAACTTGATTATCGCCATGAGTTTTATAATAAAACACATACATCCCATAAACATTTTAAAGCCATGGCTTGTTGTGTTCTTCATTAGCAGTTTATAAATACAGACATCATGGCAATTCAAGGTAATTTTTTTTTATTAGGATGGGTCCTGGGTAGACAACAAACTTCTCTTCTGGGTTTCAAGTTGAAAATGTTTGGGATCACTGGAACTAGAACTTGCCATGGCAGCCTTGCTGGGCTGACTTTATAAATCTGCTATCTTGATTAGCTCCCCTTAAACCCCCAAACAATCTGGATTAGCACTTTGGTATATAAACACACACACACCCTCACAACACCTACCGCCTGAATTTTGACTGATGGTGTACTTAGCCTGTGTCATAGTGAACCATATTAAATGTGTACGTGTATGTATGCTGAATTAGACAAAGACTCTTTTGCATAATCAAACATACTTTTGAAAATGTACCAAGGGGGGAAAGAAACTCATGTTAAACTGAAAAATATATAAATAAATAGATAAATTACAAGGTTTATTAGATCACATTTTTGACAGTTTCCTAAAAAGTATCAGAGGAAAGAAATGATCAAAGAGATTGTTCAAATATGTCACTAAGCACAAAACCCCAATCACTGAATCTTACTGATCACAGAGCTCCTTCCCATGGATGTGGTTTAAACTCTTGAGGAAGGACAGTGAGCTCAGTGTGGGAGACTGAGAAATCTGCACGCATCCTGTCACTGTCTTGATGAGGCCGAGGAAGTTCTCCAGCTCGGATGCGATGTTGTCTGCAGCACATAGAAGGAGCTGAGTGACACCCAGAATGGGACCACAAGTGTTCCGTGCATGAGTGTAGTGTGTACACACAGCTACTTACTGCCACGGTGGATGCTGATGTGCAGGCTGCCATTAATAACAGTGCAGTCCTTTAGGGACTGTGCAGCGTCCACAGAGTCGATGTGCTTCCCTTCACACACCTTTTCACACATGCCATCACAAGCACTACAGAACATACTGTCAGGGAAAAAACAGGATCAAAATTAGCTTTTGAATTAATACAATAATTCTGTTCTTCATTTTCTTTTGTTAGTCCAGCTGTATTTACTCAGTGCAACTTTGATCAGCCATGTAAAAGGTATAGTAAAGTGTAACACTTTGGCGGAAAGTGATATCCGCCATCTTATATGCATGAGCTCACAAACAGCTATGATTGGCTTGTGATTGTTTCAAGTGACAGGAGAGCAATCCCTCCCTCCATGAGAGTGCATACAATTAGTTTGCGTGACCTCCTGATCACGGTTGGGTGTGCTCAAACTCGCAAACTCTCGGATAATACTGGTGCACTTTGCTACTGTGGCACTTGGAAGATGTGGGATAAGGGCACTTAACACTTTCCTCTCGGTGCATTGAACTGTCAATGATGCAGCATGGGTTGTGTAGTCAGGAGAGAACAAATGAACAGATTGGATAAAAATAGGGGCAGAGTCCTAAATGTTTACACTGTATCTGCATTACTTTTTCACTCCTAAAAAAGTAAAAATAAATGAATGAACCGATTTAAGTTACAAAACTCATTGTACCCATACTACAACAGAGCACACAACGATGTGCATTTACAAAAGTCAAAGCCCTAAAGAAATCAATGATATGGTGATTAATTAAACGTATATTATTAGTGTTTGACTTAAACTGATTAATTTTAATACATATCAATCAATCCTCAATGCTATTTTAACATTCTATTAAAGGCAATCTGTTGTGAAACTCAAAGTGTTCTTCAAACACACTTCAGTGCCTTAACACGTCCACATGGTCAATCATTTTCATTAACTAAACGGGGGTTGACCCCTTGAGGAAAAATAGAATGATACATGCCAGGGTCCTTTACCATGTACAGAACTGAGCCTGACCTTGATTAAATGTGTGGTGTTACATGGGGCACCACGCATGTGCAATGCACCATTTCTGCAAGACCTAGGAAAGTCCGCGCAGGTACTTCGCTCAGTGTGTGCTGCAATCGACTATAGAGTGTTCTGATGCATTTAGCTTTCGTGCAGGATTAAGCCAACAATTTTTTTTTTTTAACTTTAAATTTTCAGATCTCTCAGTATCCTAGATAGATTTAAATCTTAAATCTTTACCATATACTAAAATACCTGTTAACAGTTTTGAACATGTACCTGAATGCATGAGTAAAGAGAGTGAGCTGTAAAACGCATCTAAACACACTAATGACATTACAAATATCTATTCCTGGCTCAGTGTCACCATTTCTTCACACTACTGGTCTGGTCTATTCATTACAAAGCTGCACTTTAAACAGGACTGCAATCGAGCCAACTGATCTGCTGATCGCGTGATGATTGCGTATGGAGATGAAAATAACTGGCAATGGACTGGCCTCTCGTTTCATAGCACCCACTGGTTTAAAGATCAAAGGCTATGATCGGACACCCGTCTTCGCTGCAAAATAAAATAAATAATCATATGTACAGGTTGAGTTGCTCCACACATACCTCTGGCTATTCTCACGACTGAAGCCAGGTGGGCACTCCATCATACACTCGCCCCCGTGGATGACGAAGCGCTCCGAGTCAGGCAGGTGGACCACCGAGCACATCTCTAAGGTGATACAGCGCCAACCCTCGAATATGTACAAGCCTGGAGGGCAGCGCTCCACGCACCGGCCTTCATAGTAGTAGTGCTGGCAGGCAGCACAGGCCGTTGCACTATCTGGCGCTGTGCAGCTTCCCAGGCACTGAGCATGGCAGCACTCTCCCGAATCCGTGCATGCCCGCTTCCCACAATGCTCTGGGCACACTAAAGGCGAAAAGAGGAAAGAGAAGAAAAACAAACAAAGGTTAACATCCACTTCACTTCAACAATGATTTCAACACCAAGTCCCGCTGTGCTCTCTGATCCAGTCTGTGTGTTCACTGAGAGCTACAAGAGCAGCATAAACTCGAGGTGAAGATTTAAATAGACTTATAGATTTAGCTATCAAAGTGCAGCTGAAGCCACAACAAATCCACCGCAGTCATTCGAGAAGACTGTTTTGGCTTTGCCAGAGGCGCCAGTGGCATTGCGAGCGAACAGGAAAGCCAGATGTTCGCTTAAGAACCAAAAGGAAAGGTGGTGCGCTTTTGCTTTTCAGAGGTTTAACACGCTTTGAGCAGCTTTCATTCCGTCTGAACTAAAAAAGCAGCAGGAAACAGCAGCAGGAAAAGGCACTGAATCTTTAAGCATTAGCACAACTAACAAACTAAAACCATTTACTGTTCATGTCTCGATCAAATGGGTTTAAAAAAGTAACAGTTACATAACAGACTTTAGCGCTCAGCTCACATTGAGCAAAAATACCTACAGTGAAGTCATAAGCTCTGTTTTCTACGCTGCTTTTGTTTCTTCTCTCATTATTTAAAAAAAAAAAAAAAACACTATGATTGAAAGAAAAACATTAGGAGATTACAGTAGCAGTTAAAAGCAGTTGGCAAAATGTAGACGATTTGATTGATACTTCGTCTGCAGCATCATTTCCTGAGAACCGAGTCGAGTCTGTCTCTGTTGATATCACCAGCTACAGCCTGGTTTGGATTAATGATGCTTTTACAGCAGGATTTCACTTCAGCTTCATGCACAGAGGATACTGCTCAAGATCGGTGACCAAGATGCTCACTGAAAGCCATTTAATCATCGAATAGTAAAATATACAAATTTGCAGATCGTCCACCCATGATGTGGAATAACATGTACCCTCTTGTGCCTAAAGGTGCAAACATACTTCACTTTCCCTTCACATACATACACGCATGCACACGAGCAGCACTTATATACCTTCTGTACATCAAAGCAACGTCCACCAGATGGCACATCAGTGCCAAAACATCTCGATGCCTGGTTTCTATACCGAACAGTAACGTTTCACGATTACATGAACAGCGGTGTCAAACCAACCGAGTTGTTTTTTTCCTTTCAAACTTTCTGCCATCATCATGAATGTTGAGATGAACTGCGTCTCAAATCGAAAGTCCTGACTGTATATTCACAAGTGTCGGCCCTTATGGCAGGTCTAAAGTCCACACGAGAGCTTTAGGAAAATCAGGGTTTTTAATGCTCTCTTATTTAAAGTGATAACTAATAACAGTGCCATCCAATGATCAAATGTCTGAGATTTGTGACTATAATTCAGTATCCCACAGCCTCTTCCTTGGCCTCCTGATCTCTCTCTAATGATCAGCCTCGTGGGTGTCCATACGTACATTTCAGCCACAGGGAGACAATTACGGATTAATCACGGCTGTATGATGATGATGATAAACCCACTGATTATCCACACGCTAAACACAAGGCTATCTCCTTGTTAGGATCTGGTTCCAGCTTACACACGAATCCAGTCCACACATTCCACTCAGCCAGAACTACCAACCAGATCCCTCTGCTATCATTCTAAATAAGAGCGCATTGTAAAAGGAGAGAGAGAGAGAGAGAGAGAAAGAGAGAGAGAGAGAGAGAGAGAGGGGGGAAAAACTGATTCAGGTCAGAGCACCAGCACGAAAAACACCAGCTTTAGCACACAAACGGCCTACATTTAAATGAGCTCCTGCTTCTTGCTCTTGATGATGATCGTTCTCACGATTTCCAAAGGAGCCAGGGGCATTACTTACACACTGGGTACTCGGATATCAACTCAGGTGACACTGGTACTGAAACCTCAGGAGGAGGAGGAGGAGGAGGAGGAGGGGAAGACAAAAAATGTTTAAATCCACAGTGGCAAATGAGATCGTCCGACAACCGCTCTCACAACACACTCCCTCTCAGTTCATGTGAACTCAGATGACCTCTAGAGGATTAAACCCAAATAAAGTGCCTTATGGAGGAAGTGTAACTCTGCTGTAATGAAGGAGCTGTTTCGACTAAATTCCTGACAGCGGAGCCATCAGCCGAGTTGTAGAATATTCCTACTGTAATATAAACAGTGCGCACTAAAAATCCACAAGTGTTCTCACTGCTTGTAGTAGTGAGTTTTGTGTGTGAGAGAGAATCAAGCACATTCGCTCATGCAAAACGTGTAATTTGAATATTAAATCCAATGAAGACTTATGGAAATATTGATGTACCAAGACAGGAAATGATCACGATGGGTTCCACCCAGCTCACAGAGAGCTTCTCTTCATGGGTTTTTGGTAAATTATATATTGATTATTAAAGGCTTTATAAACGAAGCAGTAGACATTGACAGTTATGTCTGGTTATGACAGTACAGAGAGAGGATACCCTGTACTTCCTGCTACGGCAGTACACAAATATGACAATACAACATTGATACTTAGATAAATTCTAGTAATCATATGGCTTTTCTGAGATATGCTGAGTATTTGCAGGATTTTAACAATTTGTTTTCCAATAACTGGAAGCAGCTGATGCTTATTACATTTTTAAAGTGTAAAATTCTGCAAATGTTAGATATCCCCCTCCTTTCTGATGTTAACCCAAAAAAAAATTAATACAAATAAATAAATCTTTGCAGATATGAAATAAAGGAGCAGGGTTTTTTTTTTTTTTTAAATAAACCCAACACTATCGGATTTCTTGGGAAAAGATTCTGAAACTATCCATCATGACATACTGTATGGTGTACTGCTGATACATGCCTGAACTGAACCGTGACATGATATTTTGGTCACGTCACCCACCTCGAACTGACATTTCTTGTTCTGTCTCGGGATAATCATTGTGAGCTGACTACAGTGGAAACAGCTGAGCGAGCGCGTGAGAGCGAGAGAGCTCGAGGGTTAAAGGCAGTTAAAATATAGATAATCTTGAGGGGAGCTCCAACAAGCCCAGCAGAGATATTGGGTTTTTTTTTTTTTTTTTTTTTTAAAGGGAGCAAAATGAAACATTTCCAAAGAAGAGGTTTTGTAATTCATAACAGCTTTTTTGTCTCGAGGCCACTGCTGATAGAAAAACATTCTCCAAAAGTGTGTAAACAAACCTCAGGTTAAATGCAAGAGTGGAAAATGCCTACAGATTTTATTGCTGTATCCAGGTTAAAGGATAAAAACAAAGAACAACACGCACTTTTCCCTAGAGGCGGCGGGAAATCTCCACAAAGACAATTTCTAATATTATTACTGTAAACATTAAGACAGGTCCTGCTACACATCACCTCAAGCAACCACAGGTTATAGAAATCAGAACTGCATCCATACTGTTGAGAAATTATATAAAATAAATGTTGTTTCCCCTGACCCGACCGACCTGGCAAAATTGTGCCAACCCAAAAGTATTTTTTGGCATGGAACAACTAAACCAACTGACCTCTCAGTTTTGTGAGTGATCGGATCTTTTTATGCGTCAAGGTGCCTGCCAGCCGGTTATTGTTTACATGACATTGACCTATAGAGTCTGCGCGAGCGCTTCGTATTCTATTGGATAACTTCGTTTGGGCCAATGACAAGGAGAATAATCTAGACTGTGCACCGCCCCCTCTGTCATGGGTAACTGACTTCAACTTCTGGTCATGGCAAAAAACCCCAGTGGTGCTTGTTTGTGTTGTGGATTTGTGTTATTTCTGTGTAAAATAGTTCGTTCTTGTTGCGCTGTTGGCTGTTGAAACGGTGCAGACGATCCCAAAGAAATCTCTTTTCACCGGAAAGTGTTTTTTATTCTTTATAAAACCGGAGTCATGCTGATATTTATGCATAACTGCACAGCTTTCCAGGCACAGGCGCTTAATATTATAGACCACAGCTGGCTTAAGGAAGTATAGACTGATCTGCACAACACATAGTGTAGGGAGAAGTGAGCCGAGGTCTGCACTGGCCACATTCTATAAGAGCCAGCATAGCAGAAGAAGCTGATTGAATTGATTCAAAGATACTACCCTGATTGTGCTCGTAGCATGTGGTGCTTATTAAGAGTATTGATAGTATTTTAGAATGATGTTTCCTTGTATATAAATCTCTACCGGAGACTTCGACTAAGAGCAACTTATTGTTCACATTTACAAATAGAGGATAATTGTTTTTGGACACTTGGTCTGGCATAAACTTATTCATCACAGAAAGAAGGGAGGACAAAAAAAATTCTACCTACCGAACCTATTATTTTTTAAGCCTGTTAGGGGGAAAAACAGCTTTTTTCTTTAGGCCTTATAGAACATACAGTGACACCTAAATGCCCAAGGCAGCAGCACACACCTTTCACAGGATATCCACAGCACTGAAGTGCACCTGAAGGGTGAGTAGGAACTGTAGGATTTATTCCTGATTACATGGATCAGAATCTCACAGGGATGTTTCCAACATGTTGAGGAAGCATCCCACAAAGAACTGAAGCTGTTCTGAAAGCAACGTGACTCTCTACCTTGTATTAGTACAGTCTTTGTAATAAAGTGTTCGGTGTATGTGTATCTGAATTACAGGAATTATAAATTGTATATAACTATGAGAAAGCTAAAAGCATCAGAAAAATATGTGCACGCTTTGTGAGGCGGGAAGCTCGTGTTCTAAACCAATATTTTTAAATTGGGAGGGAAAATTACACTTGGGGGTAGGGGTGATCCAGAAACTGTTTTTAAAGTAAATTTGATTGGTAAACATCCTGTATTTGATGGATGTCCAAAATGTTTAACTCCCAAACAGAGCAGCTGCATTCCTGAAATCTTCTGTCGATCTCTTATCATACACCAATTCCATCACACACACACACTTCAAACTAACGTTTACTTTCCGTTGCGTCAGATTATGCAGTGCCGTGGAAGTCTCCCCAGCTGGAAAAGTTGAAACAGTGAGTTAGAACTGCTGCAATGCTCATACCGCACAAGGTTTTACACAACATGCACCACATTCTTTCTCTACTCTATCGTGTAGTTTAAACGTGCCGCTCCACTCTTACATGTTTAAACACCAGTCCAGAGAGGCAACGTGTTCATTTTCCAATCCGGTCATGGTTATAGCTTTCAAAAGTATTCAAATCCAAAAGTATGAAACACATCACGTTTAACTGAAACAAAAAACAATCAGAATGGTTAAAAAAAAACGATTTAAAACTCAATAAAGAGTTTAAATAATGTTATTTTGGCGAACACCAGGGTTCTAGAATAGGGTGCACTAGTGTGCCTGTCTTTTCAGCAATTCTTACACTTATTTTTTCATAGAGTGCTCAAGAACATAAATATCTCTTCCTCAGCTATAAGCAGTCCTATATTTTCTTATCATTCCTCCTGTCATGCTATCAGACGTGTTGGGTGACCTGTATAAAGTGATGAGTTGGAACAATCGCATTAATCCAAACCAGAAGCAGTTCAGTTGTCACAAAACACCATATTCATATGAACTCCGGATTCTCTGGGCCACTCCCAGCCTCAGAAACGGCTCTGATACTTAACTAACTTTCGGAATAAACATTAACTTCTCCAGAAAGAGAAGATCAAATGTGAAAACAATCTATGTTGTACTCCTGAGCGGACGAGAGGAGGGGGGGTGTCCAAATTAGCACCCTGCTTTTTTTCTTTTTTTTTTTTAACTGTCCACAAGTCAATAATCAGAGAAAACAGAACTCAGAAACCACAAAATTTACTAAACATTTAGTGAAACTTGACAGCACGCTGGCAAATTTCCTTCAAACAGTGTGCCACAATGTGTTACCGAAAATGAAAATATGATTCATTCAGTGCGTTGACCCAAAAACACTGCATCTCCACTGTAGCACTGGATATAAATCAGTACTGAGCCAGAAATCACTTTTTTTTTCAAATATTACAAATTTACTCACTGAGCAAAAGTAACAGCACCCGTGTGCCTGTGTCTTACATGGCAGGAAACTGACTAGGCTACAAAAATGGCAGCTTATTATCTTCTAAAGTCTTTAAAACTCCGGCTTCTATTACAGTCATGTAATGGGTGTTGTGTGTTCCACCCTGGGTCACTTTACAAGGTGTCAGTATGAGTACTGGGATTATGTAAGTGTCACAATATCCCTGTGTGACCCTGTTCTTCGGTTTCTATTGTATATCTCATACCTGTGGCTACCATGTGATCACTGCTAGTGACGTCATAACATGTAAAACCAATGTTTATGATTCCCATAAGCGCCATGACGAAAGATTACAGTTCATAATATAAGGTTGCCACAGAAACCATCCGAAAGTAAAAGAAGGTAGGGCGGACCTACTGAATAAATCCAACGTCTCTACCTGGCGGTTGAGGTTCTCATGGTGGAAGCCCCTCGTTCCTGCTCTACACTCAGAAACTGTGAGGAAAACTCTCTAGTGCTGAGAGAGAGAGAGGCTGGAGACTGACTAAACTGTCTGAAATAGTCTGTAAGCCAGAACAGAGAACTCCTATTTTCAAAGTCCGTGATTGCCATTAAAAAAACAAACAATCAAAAAAGATAAAAACTTCGAATTGACTGCTAGAGCATGACAGAGGAGCTCCATACTAAAAAAACATTGACTCGAATTTGAACGGCTTCTACATCCGTCCTTACAGCGTCTCAGTGCTGATTGCTTGTTGGCTATATGTTACGATCTTGACATGTGCCGACATCAGGGAATGCATACTACAACATGTTTTGTTTATTTATTTATCTTTTTGAACAGTGAAACACCACCAAATATCAACATATTGAATATTTATGGCAATTATTTTACTGATTTTCCCAAAGAAAAGAGCTTTAACTTCTAAAACAGTAAAAAAGTTATTTATGAACAGAAAGGAAGCAGCCCAAAAAAATCTCCGCTTTTAGGTAGTGTGTTATAGGTGTGAACGGGGTGGAGCAGGGTATGGATTTAATGTAGCACATCATCAATATCCCTTTACAGAAAATCTACAGGTCATTTGCCAACATTGCAGCTACAAACTCGAGCAGTGACTAGTCACTGTTACTCGCTCGCAAAACATAGCAAGTCACCGTGACATACATAAATAAATTTTTTTTTAAAGCACTTATTTTCATTTGAATTGTATAATTATGAGGAGGCTGAGTGTACTGCGGGAGGTATATATATGCTTGGCTTGGTTGTGTTTTTTTGGGGGGGGTTTAACCAAAAAAAAAAAAAAAATACAACAACAAATAGCTCAGCCATTAACTTTAGTATCCCAGGTGCCTGAGTGAATCATTTCCCTACATACTACTGAACATGTCACTTATTTATCAGGAAACAGATTCACATTCACTCTGTCCATCAGTGCGCTCTCTCTCTCTCTCTCTCTCTCTCTCTCTCTCTCTCTCTCTCTCTCCATTCAATCATAATTCAGGGTGAGTAGAATGAGATTTTTCATTCAGATTGCTCATAGGGCGGCACGGTGGCATAGTGATTAGCACTTTTGCCTCAGAACTAGAAGGACCTGGGTTCGCGTGCAGGGCTCAGGCAGCTCTGTGTGGAGTTCGTATGTTCTCCCCGTGCTTGTGTGGGTTTCCTGCAGGTACTCCAGATTCAGATAGACCACAGCCTCCCTGCGACCCTAGTAGGAGTAAGCGGTTTGGCAAATGAGTGAGTGAGAAATTGTTCTGAGTAATATTGTTAGTGTAAATTTTATAAAGCAAGCCTACTCACTCCTACACACACACACACACACACACACACACACACACACACACACACACACACACACACACACACACACAC
>JAOUQZ010000004.1:7553914-7566939 GCA_028564935.1 Neosilurus hyrtlii
AACCACCACCAACCAGGGAAGGACGTAAGCATGCACATTCCCCCTCCGTAACTAGTGATGCTGCCACCTGCCACTTTGGTGCGCAAGTGTATTTGGAGTCTGCCCCTTTTTGTATGAATAAGCTCACAGACACCCATGGACTGGCTGGTGATGGCTGTGAGTGACAGGGAAGCGCATGCCATCCCTCGCTCCCATGCCAATTAGGTCCCATGGACTCCCGGTCACAGATGACAGCGGCTTCGGGAGACCCTTACACTGTTTTCTTGACCACTGAGCCACAGATATGAGAGTAAATAAAAAGCTCGGCTGTGACGAACGTTGGTTCTGCTGTGCGTCAGATGCTTACAGTTGACTTCTACACATTGCAAAACAGGCACTGCATGAAGACTTTGCTAATCGTGATGTCAACACAGCGGCTTGGCTAAACTCTGCAGGCGGACATGATATGCAGCCAAGCCTGTGATTCGTCATCACAAGCAAGGCGTGACCAAAACAATTCTCTGGGGCACTGCCTAGATTTCCCTAGTATGCTCAAGTCAAGCCATCACCTCAATCTCTGACCGAGCATCTACACATCATTTCTCTTTCAGGAGGAGGAAGTTCTGCTTTATTCGGTTTAATATGGTAAAATTGTTTATACATTTCTAGCATGATTCTATCACTAGGGCTTTTTTTTTCTTCTTCTCAGCTCTTTGTAGTACAGTTGTGGAATGGTTATAGAATTTGGATATATACATCACGTATGCTTCTTACACACATATTTGAAGTGTTGCTCAGTAGAGAGAGTACCAGGTTAGAAGACAATGGTGAAATCAGTGTGGAGCTAACTACTCGCATCATACGGTAAGAGACAAAGCGAGAGTCGATTCAGAGCAGAACAGACTGGCAGTGTGCTTGGCCAGGCGCCGTGGAACTGGAGAGGCCTTGTTCAGCCAGAACATGGCACTCTCTTTGTACACACAGACAAGTGCGTTAAGGCAAAACTGAAAGAGAAGAACTGAACTGTTGCTGTATTATAGACATGGGGAAGAAGACAGTTGAAGATTAATATCGTTTAAACGCCGTGGTTAGTCATGGTGTATGATCTGACAGTTACCTCAACAGTGACTCAACGTACACAAATGCTTTCCGGCTGTGACCCCACTAACCATTTCTCAATTCCCTTCACCGGGATTCTTCTTAAAGCAATACTGCCGGAAAATCCGCCTGTCTGTGCAGGGCAGAACCCCATCTCTCTGCATATAACTCTGTGATAAATACAGTCACATGAAAAAACACACATTCCATGGAAAAATAACTACAACTTTACATTTAATCGCACCTTCAAGTCCAAATTAGCAGTGGGGTGTTTCAAATTACAAGCCACTGGTTACTTTTATTCCTGTGGACATGCGAAAGGTCATCATTCACAGCCCAAGTACTGCTCCAATTCTAATTCCGAATCCAGTCAAATACCCGGATGTGTTCTTGCTTCTCTACCAGGGATGCAACGTTGGACTATTTAATATCCCAGAATGCATTTCATACATCCAGCATATGTAATTTTGCAATTTATGTCCAATTTAGTTTTTTCAATTCAGTCTCACTTATTTTAGCTTTATTTCATATCTCCTGTCGTTCATAATCTTCTGCAGGGGGGTGTTTGCCCAATTCTCTCCCCAATTTAGTCGCACTTATTAAGTATTGCACCCCATCACATGATCACCACCAACCACGGAGGGCAAGAGCAAGCATGCGTTCCCTCCGAGGCACATGATGTCAGCCCACCACATTCTTTCCAAACTGATGGGTGTGCATATTAGAGTCAGCGTTACACCCTCAGAGGAAAGCACTATCCACTTTATGTCCTTGTTAGCATGATCTCAAGAACACCCGTGACTGGCTGGTGATCTCTTTGAGTGAAGGAAAGCGAGCGAATGCCATCATTCCCTCCCTGAGAGCTCCCGGCCATGTTAGACAGATTTATTAAAAAAATCATTTATGCAGGCATTTCATGTAAATTCACACACAAGGAGACTACTGTAAAATCACCTGGTAAGCATATAATCGGAATGGATTACTGAGCTTTTCAATCTGAAGTACATTGTTGAGCTGCCTGTTTTCATAACAATTACAGCATTAAGTAAACATCTTTACCCCGAGAACCTTGCATCCTTACTGCTCTGGAGTCTCTCTCAAAAACCCACCCTTGTTCTAGTTCACAAGGTCAGGCACTAAGAACCATCAAGACATTCTTCCATGAATACCAATCTGTTTTACATAATTGGCACTAATTAAAAGATATGACAAAGAAAGCAAGCCAAAAGAAACCGATAAATCAAGAAAAATAAAACTACTAGTGCGATTATAACAAAAGGAACGGTGCTGTATAAAAGGAGGACGGGGTGTTCTGTCTGTGCAAAGCCGTAAACAAATGCTGAAGCCGACAAAAGATTTAGATTTTTAATAAATATTTTAATTGGTTTAAGTTAAAATAATAATTTAAAAAATCTACTCCTGTCTGTCAGACGTTACTCTGATCAGTGATCACGCGCTCCCAGCTGCCTGTGCCCTGGAGGTTTTATGGAGTTCGGTGGATGGCGCTACATGCAGCTATGATGAGTTGCGTCTGGAGTGCACGCATAAAGAAAATCACTCATTGAGGTTTGCCGAACCTCTTAATCCTACTAGGGTCACGGGGAGGCTGTAGCTTATCTCAGCCAACATTGGGCGAAGAAAAGGTACATCCTGAACAGCTCACCAGACCATCCCAGGGCCAACACACACAAAAATATTCACACTCACCTAGAGGTAATTTGGAACAGCCAGTTAGCCTGATGGACACGTATTTAGAATGTAACCGACACAAAGAAAATCAGCGCTTCTTAAACTTAAGCTTAAGTTGGCTGAAGCAAACATTCGCACACTTTAAGCCCCTGACACACACACACACACACACACACACACACAGCAGGCACACAACAAGCTCACAACAGAAAATTGGGCACATTCCGAAGACGGTTGTAAGTTCACACCCAGCTGTCGTGCGAGGGAAAATGCTGTCGATGTCTTTTGTCGACCATCTTTTGAAGGTTTTTCTGTCTTGTATGTAATTCTTGTCCGGTCAATTTTCTAGGTCTGTTGCGCGATGCCCTACAATGTCCTATGGCTGTGTTACAACACACACACATTTCACGTGCTTTTTGTTAAGCATTATTCCTCCGGAACTTCCTTTCATACCCAGGTCAATCATGCGGCATGTACGACGGTGTTCAGTTAAACGCATGAACGTGTCAGGTAACATGCGTACTCACGTCAACAGAATATTTCATAACGGAATATCATATGACGACTTTTTTGCATTGAAACAATCGTCTCATTTTCATATGAACGTCGTCCGAGTCGACTCAAGCGCTTGACCTATTTTTGCAGTGAGAGAAGTGCAACACATTTTACATGGAAATGACACTTTTTACAATCCACTTCACTGAAGGCCACTTCAGTCCTTTCTATCATACCACCAATGAATTCTCAATGCAAAATAATCATTAAATACATTTTTTAAAATCTAATCGAAGGTTGTTTTTAAAGTGGCTTTACTGTAAGACTGAAAGTCTTAATAAGAAAGAACAATCAGAGGATTTTATCTGTTTTGTTTCAGTGTAATTTTTAAAAGAATGATTCCAGTGGTGCTTGAGAAGTTTATGAATCCTTAGAGTTTCATACATTTCTGCAAAAATACGAACTAAACTATCATCAGATTTTCACACAGGTCCTAAAAGTAGACAAAGAGAACCCAGTTAAATACAAGAGACCAAAATATTTTACTTGGTCATTTATTTATTGTAGAAAATGCCACTCACTGATATGTAATATTGGATCATTTGCCTTAATAAATAACTGACCACATAAAATATTTTAGTCTCTTGTATTTAACTGGGTTCACTTTATCTACTTTTAGGACCTGTGTGAAACTCTGATGGTGGTTTAGGTCGTATTTATGCAGAAATGTATAAAACTCTTGAGGGTTCACAAACTTTCAAGCACCACTGGAATGGTGCTGACGCTTTTCGACTGGATTATCATGATTCCACAGACAACAACACGGTTAGATTTTGCTACTACGCTCTGTGCGCGTCTATGAAAAATTAAAATAACCCTGCTGACTTTGCATCATCTGGCAGAATTTAAAAAGCCATACTGCATTTTGTTGAAACGCATCCTGCCTATGAAAATTCCATGCACTCTCTCAAGCTTCATGACCCTCAGACTCTGTGAACGTGGGGGCGGATTTCCCGGAGGACTGATTCATTCTGTCAGCATGTTGATTGTTCCACTGTGGCATCTGAGGCCGTCTTGGAGCAGCGAGCATGTAGATGTGACTCTGTTAGAATCCAGTGTGCCTTTCATGTGTAAAGTGGCTGCTTTAACACAGCAACGGTACAGCGCAACGGCAAGCAACCTGGACGGAAATACTTGAAAAACTGTTCCCAAATAAACCAGCTGTGAAGTCAGTCAGACCCGAGGACGAAGATGCTTATCTAATCTGAAACAAAACTATCTGACCTTCTACTTGCACATGGAAAAGCCTGTAAAGTCAGTTTATTACTGTTGTGTCATGGAAACACAATACAAATAACACATCTAAATATCAACAGGTTCTCATGAATCTAGATAACAATCTAGGAGTAAGAAAAGAACACGACACACTGCCAGGTAGGTAGCTCGGTATCCCCATCCTGAATTTAAAAAAAAACCCTTCATAGATGAAAGCAGAAAAGAAAAAAGGCCTTTATCAGAACTGGATGTTATCCAAGATGGAGGTGAGGAATATAGCACTGTCAAAGAAGAACACCCACCCCCCCCTTTCCTTCCTCGGACCATTCCACACACTGACATTACACACCATCCGAAACTATCGGCTGACCCCATCTCTCAGGAGTATGGGAACTCTCCTACGCAAGCATCTTTTTTTGTCCTCTGTCCCAGTTGTCCCGTGCCAGGGCCAATGACTCAGTGTCATTTAGTTCCTTGACTTCAGCATTCATTCCATCTTTTTTCACCTGGGTTTGTGTGACTTTAGAATTTGTACACAAAACAAGTAGAACTTGATAAGTAGACACCTTTGCCAAAAGCAAGTCAAGTCCTTCTTGGTAAGAGATTTTATGCCAGAAACACCTTTAAAGAAATACAATGAAATCAAGCACATAGCTGAGGGGTACAATCAGGATTCAGTGTTCGAATTTTGAAATAACAAAAACCTTAAATAGTTACTGTATATTTGATTTAACTCCGTTACAGCCAGTCCAAGAAAATTGGAAGTTTTCTGGAACAAGCACAAAATGTTCAATCCAAAAGATATTTTACGACGGCTGATCAGCATGGTGTGGAATGGTTAAGCTTTAAAAAGTAAAGGGTGTCACTGCTTAGTCTGTTTACTCATGTTAACAGCTCATCTAGGTCTTCACATTCTTCCCTCTGTAAGACCACCAGCTCTCTTCAGAACAACACAGAACATCATGTACTTCTGTCATGTTGATATTAGTTTAAATTGTTTCAAAATATTACAAAGGACAAGTAACTGTACCAATCTGTTTGTAAAAATGTAACAGCCTTCAACCCCAGACGGACTAAATTACCACTAAACAAACCAAGAGAACAAACTGCTTAACAACACAAGGACAACCTGTTCCAATCAGTCATGCAAAATGACATAATCGTAGCTGATTTAAACAAACTTTAAACCCCAAATACACGTACGACTCTTCATTTCCACAAATCTACATAATCAGCCTAAACCTGACATTTTTAAACCTGAGAGCACAAACCTCTGCCAAGCCCAGCAATCTCCCATATGAGGCAAAATATCAAAAACCATCCTGTCTCACAATGTCACAGAATCCTTTCAAAAATTCTGGATTCAGAATTTAACTTGGGTCGGATCCAAAATCGAATCATCTTTCTTCTCATGAAACTCGGCACATAAGTTTGTGTAATCCTGCTAAAACCAAACACACAAACCAAAGGTTAAACACAACCTCCTTAGTGGAGGCAATTTACAGTTAATTCTATAATTATGATCCCTGCCACACAAAATACACATTTTAGTGTATTTTAACATTCTTCTGTTATTATATTAATGTTAGTCTTATACTGTTTTTCATACGCTGATTTATTTATATTCGGCTGCCACAGAATCAGCAATAACTCCACATATCAAAGTCAAGTTCAGAAATGCTCATGAACACCTGTGTAAAAATGCATCCAAAAATAACACATTCAAGCAAGCTGTGCTGAGGTCATAAGCACATTGAATTGAAATAACCAAGCCATCCATCACCTTAAAACCTGCCATGGTAGTTACTTTATATTTGATGTACCTTAAATATCACCTTAATAAATCGTGTATTTTTCAGCTATTTAAATCTTTGTAGATTTTGCCCAAATTCCTACAAAACATACAACATATCTGTTTTTTGCTTTATGTTTGATTCATCAAAGCATCACATCACAAATTTAACCCAATATTTCACTGCAAGCATTTCAAGAACAAAATATTTAGGGATTAAAATAAATCAGCATATCAGCTATAAAGCAATAAACTGATCCGACACAGAAATCCTAAAAACATACCTCAATCAAAAGAATATATACTCTTCTCATAAGAATTACTTACTAGCTTTAAAGTTTCCGCTGTTCGACTTCAAGTTTTCAAAAAAACATTAAATAAAATCCACTGCCCCGAAGGAATAATACCGAGCTCGATCCCACCGATGGCTTCCCAAGGTGGAATAAATGATCAGAGGTCGTGTTGTGTCTCAAATCATGGCCTTTCATTTAATACTAATTTCCTTCTCTTAACAACATGAAACATTCACACTGTTCTAGAGTCCCGAACATAATTGTGCCTTGGTTACTGATCACACCAAGCAGTACGACTTGAGTGTAATTAGAAATGAGGTATTTGGGGTCATGTGTTAGTGAGTTACCCTTCAGTGACATGGATGACTTCTGGCTCTTTACGTCTGTTAAGGCCTGTAAATTAATCCAATCCAGCGCACCACACCACAGTGTAAGTGAGAGTCCACTCCGAGTTCAGTATTTCCAAACTTGTTTTTGCCAGACGAGACACACACACACACACACACACACACACACACACACACACACACTCTCTCTCTCTCTCTCTCTCTCTCTCCTTAGGATAAGCAGTGATTATGTTTTTGTTTTTTTCTTAGTGTCTGCATGGCATAATCGAAAAAAGTGTATTTCATTTCCATTATTAAATTAATGATACCTTCAGTTTTGAGGAGTTTTTTTTTAGTTTTTATATACGTGATTAAAAAATGGCTACGGTCCTTTTTCTCAGCCCCACGCTGTCAGAGCTCACAGATCACCTCACTCTCAGTGCATTATGAGTAATTATGAATCAAGAAAGTATACAATTAAAACATGTATACAGCTTCATATTAAGTTGCAATGAGGAATGTGCACAAAATATCATCATTATACAGAATGAGTGGTTTTACATATTTGGACTTTTTTTTTTAACCCATGATATGCATTTGTGACCCTGGATCACGCTTCTGATCTACCTCCTACCTGTGTTCTTAAACCCACTGTCAATCTCAGAAACCCAACTCTTCATGTTATTAACAAAGGAGCCAAGCTAATAAGTAGAGCTAGCCTATAAGCTAATGTAGTCAAGATTGTTTCTCAGGCTAGTGGGGGTTATTTTTTGTCAAAGTTGATGTAAATTAAAATATTTTAATTGAAACTCTGTATACATGTTACTATAACAGCATGCGTGCGCCTCTAATCATGCACATACAGTGACCGGGTGAAGCAGCTGATTATATTCCCTTCAGGATGTTGCACAGAAAGCAAAAACGGCCAACTTTTTTCCCTAGCTAGTCGCCCTCCATTCTTCGCATCTTATCTTATTTTATCTTATCAAAATAATGAGGGTGTAAAAAATGTGGAATATGAAAAAGGCATTCTCTATACTGCCCTGAGATAATTCCATTGTGGCCGTGCTCATAAAACCATAGCTGTGCTGCGGTGTCTGGGTGCATACAGCTGGGTGATCTAATAACACAGAGTACATGACAGCAGCTCAGGAATATGTCAGCGTAAAAGGCTTTAGTGATATGGCAACACTAAGGACTGTTGTTACAAAGGCAGCTATGTGGAAGCACATGCTGTCAGCACATTAACAGGTGCCATAAGTGACACAGTGACCACAGGACAACTGAGTCAGGAGACTGACGGGGGAGAGAAGACAAAAAAACAAACAAACAAAACACAGACAGACCATAATAATGCAGGTCCATTCAAATTCAATACACGTTATTTGCAGATGAATTTTACTTTAATCACTTTATGGAAATCCAGATGGAGATCGTGCAGTGGAGGGGTGGGATTCAAAACAAGCAAATTGTGCTATAATGTACAGTCTCGAGGTTGAGTAGCTCTACTGTGGAGAAGATTTAATTTCAACACACAAAATATTATGGGTAGTTGAACCTGTCCACATGCAACTATAAATAAAAAAAAGACAAAAACAGCTCAGAGACAATATGCACTTGTTTACTTCAGAACTCTCCTTTTCTAGTCCTTGCGAAGAACGCGTGGGCTCCGACAGTGAATGACAAATCCTTATTTTTACTGAAGACTAAAGAATATCAGTATCATTATCAATATCAGACTGACAGAAGAACGTGGAGGATAGGAAAACTGAGAAAACACGTACTGAACCTCTAACAAATACTAAACACTGGCATCGAAGTGGAAAACGAATGCATACACTATAGGTTAGAAATACGTGGACATCGAACCATCGCACCCATGTGTTTCGTCCCCAAATGTTCGTCACAAAAACTGGAAGGTAGATGCACACGATCTAGAATCTAGAGTGACTCTGTATAACGTAACATGACGCTTTCCCTTCACTGGAACTCAGTGACCCAAACCTGTTTGAGCATGACAATGCCCCTGTACCAAGTCCGTCTTCCCCAGCATGTAACAAACAAACAAATAAATAAATACCCATTTTGAATAAATCAATAAATAAAAGCCATACATTGTGTCATCACTCCTTGACCTCCTAAAACCCAAATCATAACACTGTGAGTCTTGCCATTTCTCCACAGCACTTCTGTTCCTGATAAATACTGAACTTTATCAGCATCTTTAAACTGGAAGAAATTTGGCAAAAAGACCAATACCCAAATGCCTTTTGTAGATGAGAGAAAATACGATGTCCTCATATGAGGACAGTGGGGTCTCAAGAGGTTAAAATACATTAAGTATTTGTATCACACTCAGTGCAGGATCAGCAGTATGAGTGATTCAGCACTAAGACACGTTTCCCAAATCTGTAATTTATTATTATATAAAAAAAAATTTTAAAGCTATGATGCAAGATCAAGAAAGATCACACTGGCTCAAATTCCAAATCCAGTATGTAAAATGGACGGAACTGAATACACAGACTAAAAGCACGAAGGAGAAGTTAAACGATAACGGAGTCGATGATTCACAGACTTGAACTGGTAACTGATGCTATTTTGCCGAGACCTGTTTCGTGGTATGGCAACACTGATATTAAAACCTAGACAAGCACACATTTTGGATAATTTGTTCATAAACAAATGTAGATGAATAGACTGCGGACAGCGCCTCGTCTGTCCTTGACTGGCGCCGGGACTGGATTCAGGGTGTGGAGTCAAAACAAGCCGAGTCTGCACTGCAAAACAGAGCGTCACTACGGCGCACGGCTGGGAACTGCAACTCCGTGCCCACTACCACACACACTCATCCTCACCGCCCCTCCCTCACTCCCTCATTCATAAAATGGCTCCCACCCTCCTTCAGTGGCTGACGTGGGATTTATGAATAAAGGGGAGAGCAGAAAGACTGCTGTGCTGTGTTTTTCCCATTCCCCTCACTTGTTCTGTAAAAGAGTGTCCCACTATTCCCTTAGAAAGCAGCCAAGCCCACAGGCTTAAATAAACAGTCAACGTTAAGATTAGTGAATCACCTTGTATAGGACTGATTCATTCCAGCACTGTGATGGAAAACACCATAGCGTTCACATCGCAGCATAAATATTTTAACTGCTAATTATGGTGGGGAAGGAGGAGAGATGTTTGGGCAGAGGGTGTGAAAATGTGTTTTGAAATGCATGCGGATGTTAGCTTCTTATTTCGGTTCACATCCGTCTACTGTTTCTGTGCGTAGAAATTAATTTATCGAGTCTGTCCTATGAGCACATTTCCACACACTCCTGATCAAACTTTTAATGAAACCCCTGTGGTCGAAATGTGTAACTGCAGGTAAACCCAGTAAATAACTGATTTCATCGGCCTCAACAGGTATCTCAGATGAAATGGAAAGGTAAAGGAAGACAGCAGTTACACAGCACTTCACAATTCAGTACTCAGCTTTAATGTAGAGAGGAACATGTTTTTCAAGAGCGCAGTAACCTCGGTGCTGAGTGACTCATCTGTCGAATTCGTTTGCCTTGTGCGACTGTACCTGATCTCTGTTATAGGGTTTTTAGCCACAGGCACTTTACAACAAGACACTGGAGACAGGGCTGACATTTCCCAACCAACTCTGAGCTGACGAGCAGCATGTCTTACATGCTTCATTACAATTCCAACTAGAGGTGCACTCCGAGTTATCCAGCGTGGATGCTGAAGCAAGCAGGACCAATAGCTGAGGTTTGCCCCTTTTAAGGTCACTCAAGATCAAAGAAAAGCGTCTCAGTTGAAAGTCCATATTTGGGTTCTTACAAGCGTTCTATAGTAACAGCATATGTGCTGGCTTAAAATCCTGTGACCTTCACATTCACCTTTCAAGATCACCCAAGGTCAAAGCTAACTATCATTTGAAAGTCAATATGGTTTTCCATTAGTTTTCCAACATAACAGCATGTGTATCAGCACTGGTTTCGGATTTATGAACTCTATTTCTAAAACTTTGTGACCTTGCCTGGACCTTCACCTTTGAACTTGACATTCCAAAATCAAATCATCTCTTAGACTCTGGCAGTGTAGTGTCCACACCAAGTTTTTTGAAAATCTGTGCTTGGGTGTGGTGAGGATTTTGTTCACATAAAACATGACAAAAAGCCAATGATTGCAATACCTCCATAAAACTCTAGGGCGAGGGTAGAAATCGCAGCTTGAACAACAACAACAACAACAACAACAAAAACTGATGAAGTAGTATCTTTAACACCATCACAAGTTTGTAAATGTAACCAGACCAGTAAAACAATCAACATTAATCCATTAATCAGTTAAATCTTCCACCCACCCAACCAACTTCTTGTGGCAAAAAGCCAAAGAACATCATGATTCACTTTCCAAAACTTTATCTGCTTAAGACTTTTTAACATGCTCCGTGTCGTTTACAAGTGAACCACGAGTAGGCTTGAAGGGAACGGATTTCTTTTGTTAACCATATATGGCGATATGTTGCATTTCTTTGTACGAATGCCCCATGCCTGGGCACGAGCAGAGCTATTTTGTATACATTGTGAACAACTGTGCATACAGACATGAGGAATACCACTTTCCTGGTGTGTATTTGTGTATAAATGAAAAACACTTTGATAAATGAGACACTTGACACGTTTGTGTGTTCGCCAACGTACAGAATGTACAGACCGGCTGCATCTAAGAAACTCTTCATACGCAAGACAAACTTGAGAATTACTGATGAAGTGGTTTCTGAATTGTATCCATGAGCCATCCTGTTCAATAAAGCACAAGATCTGTACAGAATTTTTTTAGAAAAACAAAAAACAAATCTATTATGAAATAAAACGGAATCTGTTCAAAGGTTAAAAAGAGGTGCAAAGATCGCCTTTCCCAGGAATTCACTCTTACTTTCCACAGTCCGTATTAACATGCATAATTAGATAGCTATACCCTGGAGTTCAGTTACGCTTGTTGCTATTTTTTTTTTTTTTTGCCTTGTTGTATACCATATGACTGGGCAGCACCTGAATTCATGATAAGTTCAATCTTAGTGAAAGTACAAGAAACAATACTAGGGTTGCAGAAATCTGGGAATTCCTCTCTTTTTTGTTTTTTTTAAAGATGGTAAAGACGCAACTGAACACAACATGTTAGCATTACTTTACACAATCTTGATGTCACTGTCACCTGGGAGCAACCACACAAGTCATACAAACAGGCTGACTTCCTCATAAGGATTCAACACCGCTGCACATGGAATGTGCTTTCTGGTGCCAGAAAATAAGCAACCTCCTCACAGATCCAAGTAAAGCTCGAAAAATGAGCTTTTGCTCTCCTAAACAACATCAAAGGAAGCTTTACTTGATGGAAAGTGTGTCCCTCGGGCGATGTCTTCAGACGGCTTTTAATAAAGACACAAAGCAACCTCGTGCTGATAATTACACCCTGAACACTAACTATAAATCTGTGCAAGGTGTTAGCCAGTAGGGAAAACTGAGCAGTCAGGCTGTCACCACAGGATCTGAGAAGTATAGAGTACTCCTCTTTATTATAGCTCAAAAAGGAGTGTGAGTGTCAGAGTGTGTGTGTGGGGTGCGGTGGGTTTACTTGACTGACCTCACCGTGCCAAGTGTAAACAGTAGTAAAGCACACTTCCTGATCCTTGCCTGCTAGCCTCTTAAATCTGTCGATCTTTTTCTCCAGGGACTGTTTCACCTATGTGAGGTCACATCAAATAAAATGCTTAAAACACAGTTTTATTGTTGTCTATAAAGCAACAAAATCTAGTTATTTTTAATAGGCGCTATTCTCATGGGAAAGTGTGAAACGTTTGGGACAGGGCGCAGCAGGGAGTACAGTTAGTGATGGTTAAGCACTGGGTCACAGATAACAACGTTTACACAATTAAAACGATCCTGATCTGAATAAATGAAATGTGAGTGTTATCGGATGTACTGTCAGAGAATGAACGAGGCTTCTTTTACCCATAAACACACCAATCAGATCATTCTGATACTACTGGTCACCCTTTTACCCATAAACACACCAATCAGA
>JAOUQZ010000004.1:7567039-7584714 GCA_028564935.1 Neosilurus hyrtlii
ATACTACTGGTCACCCTTTTACCCATAAACACACCAATCAGATCATTCTGATACTACTGGTCACCCTTTTACCCATATGAGCCTCATACAGATCAATATCTATGTACCTCTCTTCCTCCCTATCCATTTTCCTCTCTATCGGTTCATCCATCCATCTGTCTTCTCATTCATCCTTCTTTCTGTGCGTCCATTCAGCCGTCCGTCTGCCTGACTGTCCATCTATCTATCTATTATCCATCTGTCTATTCATCTTTCCGTGTACGTGTCTATTCATCAATGTCAATACCTATGCATCCATCCATATACCTATCCTAAGGGTGTCAAGTTCTTTGTTAAGCCTTAAGTGATTTTGAGTTTGAACAACTTGGAAGCAAGAGCTTGTTAATCCAATGTGCATGAGGAGAAGATAAGGAGGGAAGGTGATGAATGAAAAAGGGTAAGGACCACAAAATGGACATAAAGATTTCTAATGACATTTCCTTGACACAAGCCATTTCCTGAGCTTCAGCGACTTTGTAAGGAACCTGTTTTTCTACAGTGTGGACACACACTAGGGCATCTGGATGATTTAATTTGTTTCTATTAGGTCCCAACTCCCAGGACTGCGCTTACATAATACACTTGTATACTGCTAACAGAACAATTGTGATTTTGCAGAGTTTTCCTTGGTGACCTTTCCCTCTGGCCACATTTGCAGAATGAAACGCGTTTACTGGCAATGACAATTCATAACTGCTGGAACACCAGACAGTCAAAATAAAAACGTTTCTCCTAAGCTCCGAGCAGCACTTAAAAGCACTGCCACTCACCACTTCATTTCTTTCTTTCGGAGGCCTCTGGTTGCGTAGTAAAATGGTGCGTTTGTGTTTATCACTCTGATTTGTGTAAACTGTGCCGTGCTGCTCTCCACCTCCTCACCATCTGAAAGGCAGGGAGAACTTCTAGTTCTGTACACTTTATTGATTCCTCACACTTTTCTTTCCAAATCTCATTCTCCATTAGACTGGCTTCGAATACAAGAGGCCTGGCCTGCCCTATGACCTCCCACTTTTCATACAGAAGCCCTCAAGTGCAAAACAGATTACGAAACCGAAAACCACAAAATAAAAACCAACAAACAGCAGCAGCAGCAACGTGCATGGCAGAAACACAACAGTAAATCATCAGGGGGAGGAAAAAAATAGCTTTTCCATAGAACACTGTAGCACGTCAGCCTGTGCAAGGAGGACAAAAGCCATCCCCCATACAAACAGTTTTGGACAATCAACATTTTATTACTGTGGGAGAAAACCAGAGTACTTGGAGGAAACCAAGCAAGCAAGCAACATGCAAACACAGTCGGCTCCAAAATGGCACTCTGACAAAGTATGTGACCTCATCCTGGAGGTCGTGAGCTCGAATGCAGGTTGCTGCACACAGCAATCCGTTGCCAGGACATCATGGGAGCTAACTGGTTGAGTTCAATCATAGGCATTTGGGGGCTTACGCATACAAGGTTTCACTTCCCCTCCAACAGTGATAGGCTGAATATGCGTGCGCTGCAGTTCATAAAGATGCGGGTGGCAGCATCGTATTTCTTGGAGGGAAGCTCTTGTCCCATCCCTGGTTGGTGGTGGCTGTGTAATAGGGAATTGGGTAGGAATTGGATACAACTAAATTCTTGCTCTTATGTGACAGGCCTTACCACTTCTTCACCTTACCACATTACAAACCCGCCTAACTATATCAATCACTTCTCTGCAATATAACAAATATAACTGCATTGAAGTGTTAGGTATCGAGGTATATCTAGGTATCCTACCTCTGCAATGAGAAATTGTGCTCCTTGTGGTTGGCTATGTCTGTCCAGCACCCAGCATGCCACCGTTAAATACATCACCTTTTCATTTTGACTCATGTTTTTGTGTTTTACGGTGATCTTTCGAGTTTGGTATCCTTCCCCATGTCCTGATACTGTTCATGGAGCTACAGACTATCACACAGATCAGCATTACAGAGTTTTACACCAAACTCTATCAGGGTTAAAAGCATAGGAAAGACAAAACCATCCGACTCATGCTATTACTCCTGAAAAAGGTATGCAATGCTGTGCCAATTCTCTTTGGGTCCTCTGCACCATGTCAGTGAGGCCAGACATCTCACTGCCATAGCAGGGCCTGGGAACTTTAGCACCTGCATCTGGCAGCAACGAGAGAGTAAATGTGAAACAACACATGAGCCTGCAGAGGTCTTCTGAACTGTTTAATGTGCGGCTCTAGATGAAAAGAGCTGATGGTTTTCAGATGTTCATTTTGGGTACACCTTGGCAGATACAGGAGAACAATAACTAAATGTGAGACTGGACCATCACGCCCTTTAAAACTGTAAAGGAAATAGGTTCGCTCAGGTCTCCTGTAAAATTGAAAGCAGGCAAGCTTTAGTTCACTTCTGGGGGTTTGGTCTAATACTGCAAACACACGGTATAATTAAGCCATAAAGCCAAATGTCAACTGATAATTGTAAATAACAGTCTGTAAAGGTCTCTAAGGCAAATAACCCTGGGTTGTGTGTTAAACAGCATCTGATGTTTTGCATGCAGGGGACTATTTGGTGAAGGAACAAATCCCAAAGCTAAAGAGCATTTTTACTTGTTTATTCACATTCCCGTAGCCATATCTGAAACAGCACAACGAGATCAAAAGGAACCTTCTCACACATTAAATACAGACTGGGGTTAAAGTTTATGAGAAATAAAAGCTTAATTAAGGCCCTGAGTGCAGTCGGCTCAGGACAAAGACAAGCATTTCAAAGGGCCGCAGTACAAGCACTAAAAGATAAAAGCGTGACTAATACACAGCAGTTTACCAGATAACTTCCCATCATACTGCGTGCAGAAAACAAGTTAAGGAAAAACCCACCCAGCCAAATGTAGCAAATTCTGCAGGCTGGACACAAGCCATGAAAGAAGAGGTCGTATGAGGACACCACTCCGAGCTATTCAACGCTTCATTGATTGTTTCACTCTCAGGTGAAAGACTATCTCTTCCCTTTCCTCGATTCAATCAAAGCAGCTTTTCAGTAGTGCACTGACGCCACGGTGATATTTAGCAAGTGAGTCACGTGCAAAAGCAGGATTCGTTCCTTCCAATCGAAACAGTTTGACCAGGTGCTGGAGAGTATATAATGCTCGGATTCCCCATGACTTCAGGGTTCTTTCTCTTTGTTTTGAACAAAATTCCACTTGTTTCCATGACCACCCCAGCCACATGTAACATAAGGCCGGATTTAAAAAAAATAAAATAAAATCCCAGTTTCTCAACAGAACTTTTGGAAAACCTAAATGAGTCATGCAGGGTTTTTTTTTTGTTTGTTTGGGTTTTTTTCTTTTTTTAAATCGAGAAATGTGGTGACTGTTGAAGCCCAAAAGCTTTTAAAAATGAATGCAGGTAAAGTGATTGAAGCTATACAATACGTCCTAGATGAGCAGTCTTTTACATGTACATTTAACATGTTTCAAACTCTGAACAACTGTCTATAAAACAACAGCCATGCAGTTCCAAAAATCTTTAATAAATAGAACTATTTCACACAGAACTAAACCAATCTCACAATCACAACATCTAACACAGAATCGCCTCCTGTGTCAGTTTTACGTTATCTGAGATGAAAAAAGAAAAAAGAAGAAAAAAAAATAACGGAGAAATAAATGAGAAACCGGGAATATTTTTTTTATCCAGCCTAATATATATGTCAGTTGGTACCACGCGAAAGGTCAGTGAACACGCGTGTTCCCTTCACCATTAAAATAAAATTTATCTGAATAATGTGCTTGCTTTTTTTTAGCTTTATCCCAAACTCAAGTTTGCATGTTAAAGTAACGTAAAAGTCCAACCATATAAATCTGATCATAAAAATGTATGCAAATAAAAATAACTAATTCCTCAATAAGGTGTAACTTTTTTATTTCACTGAAACCTGCCTCTCTGTCCTGATCCCAGAGTCCCACAGCTACCTGGATTTCAGCTGTTCGTAGCACACAGAGATGTAGGACCAACAAGGAAACTAAAAGTAAGAGAAATCTGCTTCGCTGTAAACAAATCCTGGAGTAATCATGTTTGCCCAATCTAGAATCACTTTGTTGACTGGAACCCATTTCTACATTCCTTGTGTGCATAAGCAACCTGGCAATCAGATATTAAAAGTAAATAGAGTAGAAGCACTCATCTCTCGGGGAGAATTTAAAAGTGACAACCCATTTCGCTTATTTCACGCCAATCCCTCAAAAGACGAGACCAAGAGGCTACAGACCGAATGCTCTCACCTCTGTAGTCATGAAGGTCTGGTCTAAACTTATCTGAAGGCCATCACTGAAGCCTTATGGATGCTGTGCAGTTAGTATACAGATCCAAAAGGCTTGCTGAGGGTCAACATGTCCCAGGACTTCATGATACGGCATCTTGAACATCTAGGATCTGTTCGTCGACTTCAGCCTGGTTTTTAGCTCGACTGGTGCAGAGTTGCTGCAGGTCAAACTCCCCCAGTTGACTGTACCACATCCCATCTGGAGGAAGATTCCCTTTCAGATAACCTCATCAATAAGCATACAGTTCCCTTGATCACTGCAAACGAATGAACCAAATTTCAGGAGAGCAAAAAGAATCATTGTGGGTTCTCAGACAACCCTTCAGGACATCCATGACAGCAGGATCTGGAAGATTAAATCTGACCCCTCTCGCCACGAATATCACCTCATTCAACCCTTTCTGTCTGGAGCCGTAATAGCTACAATATCAGAGGACATGAGCAGCTTTTCCCTTCTCGTTAACCCTTGAGCTCACATTATAACTAAGCCGGAAACCAGCCCTGACTTTTCCCTCTAATGGCTTGCACCCTGATTAAACCTGCCTCATTCATGCATATTTGGACACGTGGGGACATTTCCTTTCTAAGTATGCATGAATGGCAGTGGCTTCGTTTGGGGGCTCTCTATATCTCTACTTTCTATGATAATATCAGAAAGGCTTTTTCATCATTAACCCTTTATGAGCCAGGTGAAGGCCTTCTTGATATTATCATCATAGAAATATAGAGATATAGAGGAACATAATAGAAGTAGTTTAATTAATTTTCCTATAGGGCGCACTGAGTTATGGTCTGATGAAAATGTACCAGAACCCTATACAAATGCGCCCAAACAAAGCCATCAAGGTCCAAATATGCATGAATGAGCCAGGTTTAATCAGGGCGCAAGCCATCAGAGGTCCCCAAATGTAGCCCAAAAAGTGAAAAGTTGTGAATTCCCTCATTCAGCCTTGAAAATACTTTCATTTTTTGAAGGACCCTACCTTATATATTCATATACCATGAAATCACAGATTGAAAACACAATTTCTGTCAGTTTTGCCAATATATCTACCACCACCAAAAACTGATAGGAATCGAAGGGTGATTCTTAGAAAAATTGGCTCTTAATATAACACCTGACTGAATTAATTACGTGATGAAAAAGAATGACTGGGGGAATGAATAAATAACAGTGAACCAAATGCATATGCAACACCAAAAGGTTAATTTCCCAAAGGGTTGCCACCTCTGGACACTGCTGTTGGTGGTGTGGTCTGTAAATTGGCCATCCATACTGCGCTCAAGCATAGGACATCAATGTACAGGCGATAATCGACCAAAATATCGAGCAAAATAACAAAAATCTTAAAGAAAATGTGACAACAAACCATCGCCTTCGATGTCCGCTTCTCTCGCCCAACATCTCTAGATTTGTGTTGAATCGGGTCACGTGGTAGGAGGGATCTTTTATTGTATTAACTGGAGTATTTTTTCCCCTGTATATTTGGTTAATGTGACATCCAAGTTCTCCAAATTCGAATGCTGGAACGCCAACATCTGCAAAACTCATTGAGAAATAATTACAAGCTGCTCCCCTAATGAGGTCTCACCACCACACCCCTCTTCTGCATGAGCGAGATCACGTTTAAACCCAAATGGCACCGTAACAAATTCAAGGTGAATGCTGGTTCTGAGCAGAATATAGGTGAAAATGCCATAAAACTGGACAGAATCGCACCAAATTTATGGAAATCATTATCTGAAATGATCGGTAAGTAAGATTTCATTATCGATACGAGCGGTCACGGGCCCGGTCGAGCGATTATTCGATAGATTTATCAATCGTTATAAGCCTGGTGTGGGCAGCCATGCTAGTTTTTGCTACTTCACGAACTCGAATTAAACAATAGTTCCAGACTTTCCAGCAGGAAAGAAGGTTTGGTTCATACTTGGTCAGAAATCACTGGGGGAAAAAATAGTACCTTTTATACCTTAAGATAACCTCATGCAGGTTAATTTCAAAAGAAATCAATTTAAGCACTTATTTTTTTTCATTCTGACTTTGTTTTACTTACGTAGGTTTCAAACCCACGTTTCTCTTCTCCAGAATTGAACCCGTGTAGCCATGTGGAATGGTTTCCTTTGATTAACTTGCTGTCCCAAGTCTTCAAAAGCCAAGTTTCAGGGAAATTAGCCGTATCCTGGTAAACCAAGGCATGGCATATCCATGTGACACATAAATAAGGGATTAGCAAGTGGGGGCTTGTTTCAGTGTAGCTTAACAACAGCTTGTTATGATATACCAAGGACTGAATGAATCAGAAGCCCAACTCGAAGGTAAACTTTCCTTTAAAGGAGTCTTACCGAAAGCATTTACACATACTGTCCAAAAATGAACAGGTAATAAAGAAAGAGATGGAATATACAAGACTGGTGGCACACAGACCAAGATGGTACTCCAGTTAGTTCATCCGTGCCTCTAAAGAATATTTCGAGGACTATAAAATTCTTTGGCTGGAACACCATAACGCGGACAATTCAATTATCCTTAATTATTCTGGTATCTTACTGGAGACAGGCAGGGCCTAGTATGCGATCACATCTGTTAAAGCGGCACAGCAGCTAATCCACCTAGCGCACATCCCCGCTAGGTTCCTCCCATCTACACAATCTGTAAAAGCGCTGAGTTAGTAGGTAATGCCTTGAGTGACAGTTTGCCATTTGCTTCCTGTATTAAGAGCTGTAAGCTAAGTGTAGCAGACTTATGCCCAGATGTTTCTACAAGCTGATTCAAAGGAAGCAATGAGGAGTATGATTAAGTGGCAGACAAAACACAATCCTACTACTAGGATGAATCACAATCCTACTACAGTACTTTGATCAAACTACTGACAGTTTTTACTAGCATGGGCATATTTTAAAACAATACATACTATTAATAGCGGCAACCACAAGCCAGTGGGATTGTAGAACACTAAGGGCATACAGCTCCAGCCAAGTTGTGATGTGTGTGCCAGAAGAGAGCGAGACTGCTCCACCAGTCAGCCAGTTGGAGCTACTCAACACAGTGCTGACAAGCAGAACAAGACTCGAGGTCCAAGATCCACTTCAGCAGCGTCTTAAGCCGGCTTTACGGTTTTTACACCAAGATCTTTATGCGTTTGATACTCCATGAATTTGCTGTAACAGAAAAAGTCTGTACAACTTATCTTAATTCTCTTAGGTGCCCAGTTTAACGTCGATTTGGCCATACTGAACAGGTTTTATTAAATCTCAGTGTGGCGAATGAGAATGACGGCATCGGACGCCAAATCTTACAGGATAGCTAGAAATACAATACTGGCAATGAAGAAACCCAAACTAAAATCCTGATTACCTCAAGCTCACGTCGAAGAACACTAGTGCATATGCAACTCTGAACGACAAACATTACGCAGATTCTTTAATCACAGGTCTATTCTTAGAGGATCTTTGTCCAAACATGCACTGAGAACATGTTATTGCAAAGTTTGTCACATTTTTTTTTCAACAGACACAACATTGTAAAACCATGCGTTTCGAGAAAATATCCTGAAGCTGATCCCTGAACCTATAGGAATGTCGTCCCACAGTGAACTCTTACTTGTTTATCAGTGTTTGGATTCAAGCCAAAACATGCCCGCGTGTTTCTGAAAGAAAAGAGTTGCTGAGGAACTGCTGGATCAGTCAACCAATCAGATTGTAGCTGGGGCCAAACAGCTGAAGATTTCCTTCCCGTAAATGACACTAAGGCTGCGTTCACACTTGGTCCACTTTGCTGGTCAAAACTCGAGTATAATTATCCCCCCCCCCTCCACTGGAATCTGTTCATATGATATTATTAGTTGTGAACCCTCTTTCATTTACGTCATCACCATGTATGGAACGTGACGTGAAGCTTTTATTTATCAATGTCACTAAGCAACGATGTACAAGAGAGGTGTGAAAGAGAAGCACAATGGAAAGCCGCACGCTTTGTTAGTATGGGGTCAGACCCAAAATACCCACGTGCAGGATTTTCGCCGTGCCTTGAACGTACCTCGATGTCTGAGAAGACCGTTTTTGCTTCAAGCTGCTCAGTGAGATTTTTGAGTGTCTTTGTGAGTGTTCTCCATTTGAGATTTTAGAGTTTCATTTAAAAGTCTAACAAACAGGAGATTTCCTTCTTTGCCCATAGAGAAATCTCCACACCAAGTACAAACCAGAGGACTAAAGGAACAGTCCTGGTCCAGACCTGAGTTCAGAAAACAGGTGTTTACATTAACTAATTTGAACGAACTGTCAGCGACTTAAAGAACTTTAGCAAACCCCAATCAGGACCAAAAGTGTGAAAACCAGCAGCCTCCCCATCATCAGAGAGAAGTGAGGAGAAATACTGACTGACTAAATATTCAAAACCAAACTTGGCAATTCAACATGTGGTGTGAGGAAAATTGTGCATGTTTTTCAGGATTAGGGGACATTGGGTAATCCCTGTCTTAAAAAAATAATACTGGCAGAAGAGACACACAGACGCCCGGCACAGCTAAAGAAATGACAGGGCGGGAGTCTCAAAACAAGCACAAACAAGCTTGAACAAAGCCTATCCTTTAACACTACGACTGTCATGAACTCGCACTACTTAACTCGCCCAGATCTCGCCGAAGGCCACAGAGACTCCGCTGAGGTGTAAATATATAAAAGAGAACATTTCAAATATTATACTGAAGGGTTTCTCACAGCTAATCTTTTAACCAGGGCAGCAAACTGGTCTGAAGACTCTGCTGGAAAATTTAACAGTGCGATCAGAGCTGCAGAAACAGAAAGCACAGAAAACACAACAGTGTGTCCAGAAGAGGAGAAGAGAAGGGGAAAAAAGAGAAAAAAAGGAAAAAAAAACACCCTTAGTTCTTCTCAGCCATTTAGCTCGGACCGTGTGGAATCCGCTACAGCGCCTGGGCTGGTAAACAGGAAGTAGCTGCATGCTAGCACTTTTATGAATGAACCATTAAGTTTGTGGGCTGAATTATCTTGTAACGTAGTCTGCAGGCAACTCGCTCCACACAGCAGACCTCATTTCCTCTTCACGAGCGGCAGCCGCGGGACAGACAAAAACCCCAGGCTAAGGCAAATTACAGTCAGTTCCAGAGCTATTTACTGCTCTTCCTGAGTATGTCCTGCTAAAATTATGCCATGCAATCCAGAGCATTTGGAAGCTTGTGGAGATTAATTAGATCATATTTTCACAAGACTGTAAGTTAATCACTAACACGGGTACTTGGTGGATGAGCATTTATAAACCCACCCTAATCTAAAACTTGTTTTAACCAGTTTCTAGTCTCAAGAAACCCACGCCATCACTCAATCACCAGAGAAAGATGAAATCAGTCATGTTTAGGAGACTTAGATTAGAACATCCAGAAGATATATTAGCAGGATGAGACTTTAGGCACTGGAACGCCGTCACACCACACATTCGAGGGGCTCAAATATCAGAACACGACAATCCTACAGGCAGGTCATTGTACACAAAAACACCAACTGCTTAAAGAAAGAAGGACTCGTGTATATGAATCCTGTCAACAAAAAGAGTGTACACTTTAATCATTTGTGGTGTAGAAAAATCTAGCATGCACGGAAAGTTAATAACCAAACAGCTGTACTACAGTTTCGGAGTGATGACACGCAGTCCTTCAGTTAACCTTGGTACACATCAGTTAATCCATCATACTTTACAACATCGTATGGCATCTCTTCTGCTTAACCTTGGACTTCCTACTAAATACTCATTACCCCTGACCACCCTGAAACGCAGCATCAAAGGCACAACCCAGTGGCATTTCCTGTTTTTAACCAACGGCAAGTGCCGGACCATTTCTGACATGTTTGGGCAGAAGTCTGGAATCTTCAGCTTAAACAAGCAGGCCGTCCCCGGATGACACATTGTCCTCCTTGACTCCTTTGCTTATTCTTTGTCATTTCTTCAGAAAATAAACCCCCCACTCCAAACCAAATTCCTACAGAATGATGAAGGTTGTAAGTGCCTTGCCTGGGATGGCAGGGTTTTTTTCCTGTACAGTGGGGAAAAAGCCAGCTTTAATGCTAAACACTAGATCTTTGTCAGAAATTGCTTCACACTGCCTGAAGACAACAATCTGTAAACAATCAACTACAGCTGTCAGAATAAATGTAATTATACAAACACAATTCCAAATTCACCGTTTATATATTTAGAGATTTAAGAAATATACCTTTTGGCTAAGTATCTCGTCAACTGATGACTCAGAATAAATGCATGTACTATAAAGAGCTTAAAGTTTGTTCACAAAACTCATTAAACCATTATCTTTTCATTCCCAGCGAATTATTGAGTTTAATATCTGCTGTGGTTTTGGAAGAGTGGAGTGTTCCAAACATCAGGAAGGGAATAGAAAATTTGTAGCAGAAAAAAAATAACAGTAGCTGGTGAGTCGGCTGTAGCTAACAGTTACGTTGTCACTTAGAAAGCTTTGTTTTGTAGCAGTGGCTGAATGATTAAACTTAAAGCTGCAAGTTACTGATCAGAAAGTCAGAGGTTCGAGCCCCAGTACTGCCAACCTGCCCCTCTTAGGCCCTTGTTCAAGGCATTTAACCCACTCTACATCTAACCAGCGTGAAAATGGATACATGTCAAGTAAATGTTCCTCATCTATAATCCAGTAACAGTAATATATGAAGGGCTGACAGCCAGAGTTGTGTAACCAACAGAAAGCTGTTTTTGAGAAAAATTAGATGAAAGTTTTTGATATTGATATATATATATAAATAATTCTCACAATATGATTCAAGATCATAAGGAAGATGAAGGGTCCATTCTATCATGCATAGAGCTTATCCACATCTGTAAGAATATAATTTTTCAGTGTTTTTTATTTATTTATTTTTTGTTAGGCCACTGTGGCTCTTCTGATAGATATCGCTATTGATAGGTGTCTGAGGCTGGTGTTAGAAGAGTAGCGTGGCTCCTGGAGGAAATAAACAGATAATTCTCATCAGCATTTTCTGACTAGGGTCTGTGATTCCGTCTGCCTACCTGAGTTAGAGTCTGTTTTTTATTTTGTGCGAGTCTGAATGGTGCGGTATGAGCTTCTTTTTGGGGGGTTTCTGCTTTGCTATTAATAATAAATCTTTTTTTATCATGTTATTATTCTCATTGGATTTCCTATGAGGGCATGAACACGAGACAACCATCTAAGTCATCTTCCATATTTATGGGCCTCTGCTATCAGAAATGCTTCAAAACTTACATCAGTACTATAAATAAAATTATGAACTGGAACTGAACATCTATGTAAAATTATAAAAATTTAATTCTGTGGTGAACAGCAGATGAGAATGAATGGATTTTTGAACAGTGAAATAGACTTGACAGACAACACATTGTTTCACTTTCTTAATTTAAACCCTTGCTATTGGTTTGCAAGCTGAAACATTCACTTTCAATTTTCTTGTTTAGCAAGAAAAGACCATGGAATCTAATACGCATCAGAGAAATATGTTTTGTCAGAGAGAAGGCTGTTTAACACAATCAAGTTGTACATATACGATGAGATTGACTGGAATAACTTTTATTACATCTCCAACCACTGGACTGTGAGAAATATAGTAACATCCACAACAACAATATATTTGATGGGAGGAAAACTGTTCTTACTATCAAATACTTTCATTCTATTGCATTTTGTAGCTTTTTTGGTTAAATTTTGTTAGTATTTTGCGTGTGAATAAAACGTTTGGACCGAGCCTAGTGGCTCATCAGAACGAGAGCTTATCCAGCTTATTTCTGTAAAGTGAAGCGACTTCTGGATGGGATGCTAGTCCATCGCAGGTTATCTTCCCAGTATTTTTTACTGGTATCCATTCATACTGCTGGGTGGGCAGAGGCACACTTGTGGTTGAGACCTTGCCCAGGGTTCTGATCACAGTGGGGGTCTAACCGGGATTTGAACCCACGACCTCTTGATCGTGAGCCCAACACCCTAACCACTACACCACAGGTTTATTATATGGGATTGTGTGCCGGACTGGGGTGGATCTCACCAGCAATTTAACTGTTAGCTAGCTGTGCTGCGATCTTAAAGAAGTCCTTAGCAGAGTGACTGAGCCATCTCGAAGTGCGCTACAACACTGTTTAGTGAACAATAATCAATCGTTTTGTCTTTTTTCACTCATTAATCTAAGTTTACAGCTTGAGGGGTGGGTGCACTCGAGCATGTTTGTGGGTTTCGACTTTTAACAGTCTTGTTCATTCTGACTGTTTTGCTACATGCTCAGCGTTACGTCACTCCAAGAAAACAGTCTTGCATGACTAGTTCCTTTATTAACCTCATAAAATAAACGAAGTGAAGTGCTCTGACGTTGAAAAGTGTAAGAAATAAAATGGCGTTGCCCGATTCTATGGTCGAAGAATGTTTGATTCGTGTTGACTGGGTGCAGTGACAATGCCTGCTGATATGTAGCCGGAATGAAAAAGTAACAGCACCTGAAGTGAATTAAAATTTCCTGACATTTTAAAACGGTATACAAGAAACGACTTATTTGCCTTCGGCGCAGTCTATACTAAATACCTACACTGACAATTCTCTGTATAGACCTCATGCTTGATTAATAAGTTTTTATACAGGATGGCAAATCAGCTGATCCCATGTTATTTTTGTCTTAAAGATGCAGGTGAGGTTTTCTGACAAGCATTTATATCCTCCAACTTCGACAGCAATCCCTGCACTCAGAAACTTTTAGCAGACACTCCTTCTAACCCTGCATGTCTTCTAAAAATAATAGTACATGCTGTGGACAAATGACTGGACACCTAGCTGACCTAGCTTTCAGGAGCTCCTACATTTACCAGACAGTAGCTTGAACAGGGAATGGATAACATTTCTAGGATGTGGGATAAACAGTTTCAATGAAAAGTAACTGACTTGTATAGTCTCACGGCTGAAGAAGACAGTCTTGTGGTTATTTTCAGTGCAGCTGCATTTTATCACACACTCGAGACAGATTCAATCCCGTCTCGTTTACGAGAAACAACACTCTCTCTGGCAGACACTCCCTTTGACCTTCAGCCTGGCGCTGAGCAGCCATGGCAGAGACACAACACTTGAGCGACGGAGCTCTTTTTTATCACTTCACAAGGAGAGCTTAATAAAGTATGCTGGCATAAGCTGAGCATAAGCTCACACAATAGGAAGCCCCACGACAGTACTGCCCTGCATGCAGAAAGACAGCCTTTAACATGTGGGAAGATAAATGGGAGGTAATTAAAACGAGGCTTCAGCTCGCCACGTCGCGTTAGCTGGGAGCTAAAGGTTTCCGGCGATGATGTGGAGCGGATGAGATCACTCAGAAACGCCTTGTTAAGTGATGAGAGCTATCCTACTGACTCAAATCCCCCTGCGCCTCACGCTGAGGCGGCTCACACTTCAGCTGGACACGCACTGACGGCTGAACTTTCCCTGAACTGCAGAAAACATTGACGCTTTGTCTGATAAACATGCACATTGTATCAAACACGGCAGCCTGAGAGATGCTACAGACGGTTCTTCGTGTCCTCTGGAATGTTCTCTAAGAGCAGCTGGACGCTGGATCCTAAACCAAGCAATAACACCCCATGACCTGTAGCTTGCTTGTACATTACACTGGTCAAGTTGGCAGAATGAAAATACAGCCTCCACACCACACAGAGATGCAACTGATCACGATGCTCTCTATGGTGCTTCTGTAGAATGCGGTGAGGCTGAGAGGAGGCAGGTGGGCTCTTCTCATCCCGCGCAGGAAGTGCAGACGATGCCATGCGCTCTTGACCAGTGACGCAGCGTACACAGACCAGGTGAGGACATCTGTGATGTGCACCCCCAGCAACCGAGTGCTGCTGACCCCCTCTACAGCACTGTTGTTGATGAAAAGTGAAGTGTGGCTGGGCTGATTCTTCCTGAAGTCGACAATGATCTCCTTAGTTTTAACCACGATCAGGATGAAAAGAATCGAACATGATCGGAAACTGATGGGAAGAAAATAATCGAAGATGTAGCCCAAACCAGGAGGTTCAACGATTGATTGATCTATCTATCTATCTATCTATCTATTTATTTATTTATGGCTGGGGGTTATGAGAATGGAAACAGATTTAGGATTGAATAAAAATTAGCTTGTAACACCAGTGAAATTTAGGCTGACCAACCAATCAACAATCAATGCTAATCAGGATTCAAACCATCGTTTCATTCTTCATCCATTCAATTTTTTTATGAAAACTTATTCATTTGCAGTAACATTAATGTGTAACATGTGCAAAACAACTCGGTTCCTGTGATCATTTAAACAGTCAGCTATCAACAGTTGCTTTCTGACCAGCCAACCTTTTCTTCATCTTGAACTTGAGACATTTTAAAACACAGCTTATCAGAAGAGCTGTTACTGAGAAACCAGAAAGTGTAGACTGATGGGAAATTCACTGACTTTGACAAAAGCCCGACACAATCTATTTCAAATAGAGAAAGAGAGAGAGAGAGACTTCTTACAAAAAAACCTTTAACAGATGAACATTTTATTGTGTAAGAATTATGTGAAGCATCTGCTGTATTAATCCCCGCTCAGCTCCAGAAGTCAGGTCACTACAGAAACGATCACATATTACGAGGAACTCATTATTGTAAGACTCTGATTGGCATTCAGCCTGCCTCTGAGCTATCACAGAACAGAAACATATCAGAACTAACCACTCAGACTTCACAAATTAGAAAAGCTTGTTGCCTGGCAGTTAAATTCCCCGCGAGCTGTAGATCCACAGTGACCTTGACCTTTCACCTATGACTGCCAAAATCATATCAAATCATCCTCAGGTCAGAGGAACATTTGTGCAAAGTTTGAAGAAAATCCCTCAAAGCTTTCTCAAGACACCGTGTTCACAGGAATGACCCACATGAGGCTGCACTGACCTTGAACTTGACCTGCAAAAACTAATTAGTTCATGCTTGAGTCACAGTGGACTTTTATGCAAAATTCATAGAAAATCTCTCAAAGTGTTCGAGATATTGTTTCACAAGAACAGCACTGGTGAGACTACAGTGACCTTGACCTTTCCCATATGACTTCTAAAAACGAATCGGTTTATCCTTGGGTCAAGATGGACATTTGTGTCAAGTTTGAAGAAAATCCCTCAAAGCATACTTGAGATATCACACTGACCAGAACCACCCGGATGTACAAGGACCTAAGGATAGAAGAAGAACGTAATGACTCTGGCTGTGGCAAAATCATCAGCACGGAGGTGTCTGTGGGTCATGTCTATGGCATTAGAGAGGATGGATTTTTTTATAGGAATAAGAATGAAGTTATACATCCAAGTGGTCTTTGTAGCATTACATCACATCATACAGCAAAACAAACAGCAAACTAATTAAAGCTGTTAGCAAGAAGTTCTACACTTGCCATCATTAACGTTCCACACAACGGCTGAGTAAAAATCACCTAAATCCAAACATACACGGCAAGTCCTCATACGCCATTAACAGCCATCAGCGGACAAAAGAAACTTCCAGTGAAAGCTGGATTTTCATTACAGCTATCAAATATTCAAATGAACACGATCTTTTTCATTTACATCCCTATAGGAGGAGAAAATGTATGGTGCTAAGCTTATCTGTTCTAAACTGGGCTTAAATGCATAGAGACGGTGCGTTCTGCTGTAAGGCCTGAGCGGGTAATTAAAGACACACGGAGAAGAAAGGCCAGGCAGGCTGACGGGAAACCACCACAAGCCCATCGAGAAACATCTGTGCCCAAGAAAAACAAGGTAATTATATAGAAAGCAGGAGGAACTGCAACATAGTTTTCTCCTCAAAGAGAGAGGCAGTGTGTCTGCCAAAGTAACATCCCATGATTCACTGAAGCAGAGACTGGGCATCTTTCAACCCTCACTGTACCTGCTACGCTGTACTTCTTAAAGTCGGCATATTACAGGCAGAACTTAAGAAATCAGTTCATTCACCACTTCACACTGACTTCATAATGAATTATTATATCAGAAAAAAAACCTGAACACTTGGGACACGAACCTGAACCTTATGACTCATGACTTCTTGACCATGATGTTAGACCACAAAAAAAGAAAGAAAGAAATTCAGGCATTACTCTTTTTTATCTTCAATCAAGCAGTGAGACTCCAACAGCGCTGGACAAATCTCATTTTCTCATTAGTGAGCCCAGCAGGCAACAAAACTCTCCAGCCAGGTGTGGGCTAAGAAGACGGTGAAGGAGTCGACAGCTAACGTAATATAAGATATGATATTGTATTGAAGTGTATTAATACAACCTTTCAAAAACAAATGAGTGTATGAATTCCATTAAAGGGACAAATTGATGTAGCCCCAGTCCTCTTCTAAATATATATAAATAAATCAATTCATTAAATAAACTACATTATAAAGGCTGGGCATTCCTGTGCCTGAAGTGGGGTAATTTCATTAAATAGACAGAAATAAATAGAGAGATAAACAGTGAGAGAGATAGCAAAATAAAGAGAGACAGAGATAAAGAGAGATAGATAAACAGAGGGAGATGAAAAGAAATAGACAAAGAGAGAAAGAGGGATAGAGAGAGAAATACAGAGATAAAGATAAAGTGAGACAGATAGAGATAAATAGACTTACATAAGTAGAGACAGAGAGAAAGATACAGAGAAAGAGAAAGAGATAGATATAGATTGAAAGATAGACAAAAAGAGATAAACAGATAAATAAATAGAGAGCGATAGATAGATAACTTGCTTATTATGCACAATATTATTAGATTATAAATGGCTTCCTTCAGCGCTCTGTGTGTGTGTGTGTGTGTATAAATGGTATATATAAATACATGCGCGCTTGTGTAAGTGTGTTCTCTTTCTTGTGCTGTTACATGGTGATATGACTGATGGCTCGCATTACTTGTGGTTACGTGTATTACTTGGCACTCTTTTGCAAATGAATCTTCTTAAAGACTGTAGTTTGACACCTATGTGGTTAGTGGTAGTGCTCAGAAGTGTTACAAGTGCTTACTCTTATCTTATTCTACTGTATTTTAGCTGGGACATTCTCTGTCCAAGGCTCTGTGTGTGTGTGTGTGTGTGTGTGTGTGTGTGTGTGTGTGTGTGCGCGCTTAGCATTCTCAGTTGGATTGGTTGTGACTTCATGTGTGTTAGGCTTTATTTTTACTGTATTAATCCCACAAGGCAAATTAGGCTCTGAAATGAACCCATCCAAAATTCACACACACACACACACACACACACACACACACACACACACACACACACACACACACACACACACACACAC
>JAOUQZ010000004.1:7608393-7626587 GCA_028564935.1 Neosilurus hyrtlii
TATATATATATATATATATATATATATATATATATATATATATATATATATATATATACATATATATAAACCCAAAGCAGCATTGAAGTCATTTGTATTATGAAAAAGAACTGGAAGCACTCATAGAGCACAAAACTCTGCCGAGGAAGGACAGTCTCTCTCTTGCTTAATCTTGACCTATTCTCCATCTTCCCTGAAAATTCCTTCATAATAAAGTTGATAACAAACAGACTAACAAACACAGGTAAAAACATCACCTTCTTGGTTGAGGTAATAAATCTATTTTGATCTATACTGTTGTGACAATAACTTTTCTTTTGCCCCTTTATTTTTTATTGAAGTATACTGAACCTGCTGAAAATCACAGCTTGGAATAACCAGTTTGCCAGCTTGTAAAAGACAGACCGTGTTGGTCAACCTGAGCAGCAGACCATCAAGTTATTTCCCAGGAGTCTAAACTGATCAATAAGTGCTTGAGATTTTCTAATTGCCTTACTGTTTTTATTTCCTTCAAAACAACTTGTCTATTGTCTATGTTGCATTAGTAACATTAATTCAAAACCACTCTATTTCCCTCTCATTTGAGCAGCTTGGCCTGTGTTTTGGTAGCTGGTAGATTGTCTGACCAAGCTGAATTTTTCAGCAGGAGCAGGTTAGAATAATGTAATAACAGTTTCAGTACCAGATGGAAAAGATTAATAACACAGACTAATATCCTATTATTCTTCTCTTTCCCCATTCTTTCATTTATATATCCTAAAGGAAACCACCCACATCCTTCCCATATTCTTCACTCCACACAAATAGAATTATATTTTTTTAAGCATTAAAAAAGAGAAGGAAATGTCTCTATGAAGTTCCAGTAATTGTTAAAGAATCAACTGCTGAGTTATCGTTCACTAACAATTATTATTCATCATTCATTCACTGAACTGATTAGTCCTACTATGGTTGTGGGAAGGCTGGAACCTATCTCAGCGAATTCGTGCCAAAGGTGTGGTACACCCGGAACAGCTCGCCAGTTTATCACAGGGCCAACACACACAAACTATAGTATATAGTATTCATGAGTATTTAATTATATTCTGTGTATTGTATTAATATCTATCAAGCAGCTGATTAGAATTAAACTCATGCCATGTCTCTTCAGTCATATCAAATGTGGTAATATAAAAAAAAGCCTTTAAATGTTAAGTTTTCAGCTCTAGTGACAACTTGGCCAGTATTTGAACATCTTTGGACAAAAGGAGAACGTGGGAACAGTGATGAAAAATAAACAAGGCCAGCAGATGGCGCCACTTCTTTATAAATAAAAAAATCTTGCTTAGTTATTGTTGCTGTTGTGAAATTGTATTAGTTTTAAACCAGCCTTATATTGAAAATATTTTAAACTGCAGTTTTTTTCAGTCAGGGTGGAAAAAGTACTGAGAAATGATGCTTATCAGAATAATAAAATGAGGAAGATGTATGAAAATGTTACCTATTATTCTACTTTTAAGGAAATTCAGGTATTAAAAAGTCAAAAAAGAGTTTGCTAATTAACTGATTAAAATTAAAATAAAGTAAGTACCCCCTGTGCTTGTGTGGGTTTCCACTGGGGATGCCGGTTTCCTCCCATAGTCGAAAAGCATGCAAGCAAGGTCATCTGTCTACTTTTTGCCCGATCAAAAAAATAATAATAATAATAACAAAATAAAATAAAAAATACGGCCCAAACACTTATATTTTATTGAACAGCTTTCATCCTTGATTACAGCTCATAATCATCATGGTATTTTTGCTTCAGTTTGTCAGGTCAAGGCTCAGCAAAATTACGTTGCAATAAAATGATGTCAGCTGATGCCCTGAATGTACAGAATGACCAGATTATGCCATCAGTAGACTTTTTCTTATCTAATGGCATGGATATCAACAAGGGGCTCAAATTGTGAACGAATGTTTCAGAGACCATGAACTTCACCCTATTGAAATTTTATGAGATAACCTGGAGTAGACTTTAAAGTGTGGTTCAATTTTCGATTTACCCTTCATCCGTTCAAGATGTTGGTGAAAAGCAAACCCATCTATGGAGGGAAATAAATGTGTTGATGTTGCTTAAGTTTGTTGAAACAATGCCGTGATGATTACATGCTGTAATCAAGGTGAATGTTGTCCAACACATTTTGTTTCGCCTGGCAGTGTAGGTGTGAGTGTGAATGGGTGTTTTATGTCTGTGTTGTCCCTGCAATGGTCTGGTGACCTCTTCAGGGTGTACCCCACATCTCATCTGAAGTGAGCTGGGATTGGGTCCAGCTGCCCTATGAAGCTGACAGAGAAGTAGTACTGTGATACAAAATCTCTTGGAATTTCTTTTCTTGGAAATGTAGTTAGTTAAGAGTAGATACTCAATTTTAATAACACCCACAATGAGGTGAAAGGATTTCCCACTCGTTTTGCATGTGTGTCAGCCTCACAGCAAGAAGAAACTGGGTCCAAGTCCCAGGTTTTGTGGAGTTTGCATGTTCTTGCATGGTTTCCTTCGGGCATTCCGGTTACCTCCTACAGTCCAAAGACATGCAGTCTGGGCTAATTGGCTGTTCTAAATTGCTTCTAGGTGTGAGTGTGAATGGTTGTGTATGTGTTGACACTCTGATGGTCTGGCGAGCTTTTCAGGGTGTACCCCACCTTGACCAGAGTCACCTGAGATAGGCTCCAGCCTCCCCATGACTCTAGTAGGATAAACTGGTTTGGCAAATGAATGAATGAATAGATTATTTACAAAATACATGCATGTAGAGCACACTACAAAATAGATATTTTTCATGAGTTTCTCCTCATTCTTAATCTTCTGTTCGATGCCATATGTGACCCAGTCTGGCAAAATGAGTCACAGTGACCAAAAATTCAAAATTGAGTTAGCCATACCATTTAAAAGAGGAGACTCTAAGCTGTAAAATGGTATGGCTAACTCAAGTTTGAATTTTTTGTTTTTTAGGCTGGGTCACATATCAGCTCCAACTGCATTGAAATTACTTTAAACTTTCCTGTCATCTAGTGGAGTGGTCATGTACTTAAAAGACACCACCTTGAATAAGACAAAGACGTCACGATTACACAAATATGTGATCTTGACCAAAAGGTGGAGCGTCACTGAATTAACCATGGCCAATGAAAAATGACAAAAAAAAAAAGAAAAGAAAACTTTTTTGAAAAAGCAGTTGTATTTATTAACAACAACAACAACAACAATAATAGTTTGGAATTAAGACATTTTTTGATTGATATTCTGTGATTCAGTTCGGCATAAAGGGGTTAATATTGCATATGAAAATGATCAGTAGTATCTTTTCTAAGGGGTTCATTCAGAATAAATCTGAATATTAGTGTATCTGTGAGTTTGGTGGGTACTTTCTGCATATATGTCAGATTTCGACTTAAACAGGTTTTTGTGACCTTTTGTCCTCTGGTGACCTCATTGCACATCAATTTGCATTTGTGTAGGATATAAATACAAACATTTTTAGGGGTATTTGGAAGTTCTGTGATTTATACTTCATACATTCTATATGTGCCCTACCCCTTAATGTTGGTTCTATTTAAGCGGTGAAGGGCGTGGGTAATGAAATTATTTCCTCACTCACTCCCGGGTTATCAAAAGTCTACCCAGGCTTTTTTGATATACCTCATAGCCTAGTTTAAAAAAGTGAAGATAAACTTAGGGCACGTCTCATGTACACGGAGCACCCTCAGCCAGTGGATAAATATGTATATGCACTTCTCCTAGGGTGTTAGATATGGACTTGTTTTCCAGGGTGTATTCCCGCCTCATTCCATGGTGCATAGATCAACTAATGGCTGAGATATTTATGGTTATTTCCAGTAATAACAGAGACTGATATTTATGAAAAATGAGCAAATATGTTGTAACCATTTTAAATTCTCAGAACAGCAACTAGGAATGCAAGAGATGAATGTCCCATAGTGGACCACATGAGCTCAGCCTAATTTAGGCAAACATTATTACTTGTCCGTTTTATGTTTACCTAGCCCCACCATTATCTCAAACCTTTTGGGTCCATATTGAGTTTGATGTCTGGTTTATGACCACATCCGTCATCTTTTCAATATACTTGAAATCCATATAGGCATTTTCTGTCTATGGGACATCTGGTATTAAACATGCACATCTCAGGTCTTTTTGAACGACTCAATATCTGAGGCTGGAGCAGTGGATTTCACATGGATAAGATGAATTTAAGTATTTTGAGGTCTTATTCACAAGTGACAGTCTTAGTGGAAGAGTCTGACCTGATGTTAATCATCCAGTGAAAGGAAAATGATAAATTATATAATCCATGACCTTTAAGTCTATATTTATGCTGCACTCATGTCACCTTGTTTATGGTAATTTGCAAGTTGTACTAACATTATATCCTAGAATAACCCACCTCATTTGATGCGCAAAGTGAAAATGTGCTTTTTTGATGTTAGATCATGTAAATCTCATTAAAACAAACATATTTAACTGTATATTATCAGTTACAGGCTATTAGTACTGTTCTATTTTTGTGGAATGTTTATGCAATATTTTGGGTTAAAATTGCCAAACAGCAAGAACAGCAAACAACAGGAAGTAACTAAGCAACAAATAAGCCTGTGGACACTATCTAGTAACATTGCAGCAAACTAGCCAGCTAGCATTAGTGAAAATAACCTGCTCAAAACACTAATCATTATCGTCAGTGTTATAGATTTATATGTGCCCATTTACTCACCAAGATTACATTATTAACTTAAAAATGCAATGTTGTCTATACGAAGTAAAATGGAATTGGCCACAATGTCTTTCTGAAACCATTTGCATAATCCTGTATGTTAGTATCAGTGAGTGCGATGACCTGGAGAACATAAATATAGAATACACATAATCTGGTGGCGAGAGCACAAAACTATCATGAAAACAAGATGGTGACCATCAACGCAGACAGAACTGAGCAGTGAAAAATCACTAAATTTTGAGAGAGAGAGAGAGAGAGAGAGAGAGAGAGTAAACCGAGCGAGAATAAAATGCATACCCTAGTTTTATCTCTCTTGGAACCATATACATCCATTTCTTAACACTTTTCTTCAGACCTTTTTCTCCCTAATTTAGTCGTATCCAATTCCCACCCATCAAGTATTGCTTTCCCTATCACATGACCACCACCAACCAGGGAGTGGTGTAAACATGCACATGCCCCCTCCATGACATGCAACGCCCTCCACCCGCATTTTTCTGAACTGCTGCACATGCATATTTGGGGGCGGTCTAACACACTCATAGGGAAAGCGCTATCTGCCCTCTTGTACGAATGAGCTCACAGACACCCATGACTGGCTGGTGATCGTGGTGAGCATCCGGTCACGGATGGCTGTGGCATCAATCCGGATATGAACTTGCGATCTCAGGGTTGATAGTCACGTACCTTGTCAATGTGCCACTCGGGAGTCCACCTTGCACTACCAAGTTACTGTACATGCACAAGATCCTTCCTCTGGTCGCACAGTCTTGTAACAGTCTTGGCTACAGAGGCAGAACAAGATGTAAAATAGGTGAGTAAGAGATACTAAGCCCATGATTTGAGGTTTAACTGTAAAATCTTTGTATTCAACCAAAATGAACTGAATGAAAGATAAAACACATACGATATTGGTTCATGAATGGGCACCTAAAAACAAGAATGGTGTTGGTATATTAATTGATCTAAAACCACTGCTGCTATAAAGGACATGTTCGCAGTGTGAGCGGCCATGTTGATTTGACATGACTCTATGCACAGGTTGACAAGGTGACATTGCAAGTTCAGGGTGTGTTTATGTTTATTTTTTCTGGTTGTAAGAGCTAGAATTTTCTTGTGTATTGGATATGATGATTATCATCATTTTTTAAAATATATTTTTACAATATATAAAATATTTTTAAAATATATTTTATTTTTACTTTCCTTCATAAATCTGGCTCTTCAAGACATCTTATAAAAAACATGGTCTTTTTAGCATCACCATGTGCCATGACATGGTTTTCTCCTGGAAATGTGTGAGGTGCCTACTTCTGGTCAAGAGGAGAGACCTTGCCCTTGGTGGAGATCTTTGGGTCTTCATCATGAACCTATACTTAGAAGAACCTGGGAGTAGAGATACTCTTCTGAATCAAAAAGAGCCAGTTGAGGTGGTTTGGGCGTCTCTTAGGGATTCTTTCCAGGTCAGATTCTGGTTAAGCTTTATCGAACATGCCCCACTGGACGGAGGTATTATATCTCATGGTTGGTTGGGAATGCCTGGGATGTGGGATTTGTTGTTTGAGATAAACATATCTCGGCTGGCCCTTTAGTGTTATTCCACAAGAATAAAATAATAATAATCAGAAAACTTACAAGCATTTATTAATGTATTTATAATGACGTTTATGCACGGGACATTCTAAAAGCTTGCATTAATTACACTGAACTTTTTAGGCATGTCACTGATTAATTCCCTTGGAAATATCCAAGGATTTAGCAATCATCAAACAACACATCATATGGTGCAAATAGAACTTAGTTTTGGATTATGAATGTTTACATTGGGTCCTACCACAGCTGCTCAAAGCGCAGACATTAATTTAAAAAGGATTACATTGTGCAAGTTGCTATGGGACGTATAGCAACAGGAAGTGTAATCAGTAAACATGAATAATTTTCCCAGCTTGTTGATTGATTTTGATGAGAAAATATGCACTGTTGGTATAAACACGAATGGTAAGCACAAACATTATCTTCAGGCTAAGGAACACCAAACACAAAGTTTGAATGTCAGCTTAAAGACTGATGATTACTTTTTGTAAGCTTGTTATGGTGAGTTGAGAGCATGTTGTACATTTACAACTCTTGCACAAAACTGTCAAACAACTCTCACATATTACTTAAAAACCTTGCTGAAATAAATAGTCAAATGCATTTACAGTTTCTTTTTTTATATATATATATATATATAATGTCCAGAAATTCCCTTTTCTGGACATTTTAAATGTTTCTGATCCAGAAGTTTCCCTACAATCCTTTAGGAAGCTACTCCGTTTTTGTTTTCTTTGGAGGGGAAGGTCCATGAAGGATGAGGTGAGCTGGGACTTTTTCGTTGTTTGGATTTTTTCATGAACATCCAGCTGTGTTTGTGGAGGTAATCACTCACTTACTCATTCATATTCTGAGCTGCTTAATCCTACTGGGGTTGCAGAAAGGCTGGAGCCTATCTCAGCCAACACAGGGCAAAGGCAGGGTACACCATGAACAGCTCGCCAGACCATTGCGGGGCGACACACACTCAACCTAAGGTCACACACTCACACATAAGGTCAATTTAGAGCAACCAGTTCCAAACATAAGCCTAATTTGCATGTCTTTGGACTCTGTAAGGAAACTGGAGTACCTGGAGGAAACCCATGTAAGCATAGGGAGAACATGCAAACTTTTGTGGTGGTCATGAAAGACAATATTAGATGGTGACACTGAACAATTGGAAACAACAATCTGCCAAAAATGTGACCTTAATTCTTTACTGTGAGTTGAAATTTATGAGGTTTGATGTGTAATTTAATTTTATTCTGCAACCAAACATATTTGGAAGAACTCTTAAAAAAAATTGAATTTACCACCTTGTCCCTGGGTATGCCGATTTTACTATAGCCATGGTGCTATTTTACAATAGCCATTGGGCTGTAGGTTATGTTCCCATTAAGTATCAGTGTATCAGAGAGGTGTAGTATAGGTTTACCCTGGCATTACTAAATAAAAACAGACTACTGCTTATAGCAATTTTGTTTGACAGGTGCTTTTTTCCCCAAGTATTTCCCCTGTCTTTCTGTTTGCTCCATTGAATGTTGATATTGGCTCTGGGGGCCTCTGCAAACATTATGCACGCTGTAAACCTGAGAGATGGCTTGAATTAATTAAAAATATAAAAGTAAATCTGAAATTTGAAAGAACTTATGTTCTTGTGTTATTTATACTTAAAAATTTATTTGCTTCACTCTCTGTCTTTTTTTTTATTTCAATAATTTGTAGTTCCTAAACTTGATATTTATTCTACATTCTGTGTCTGCATTCTTACTAATTCTACTGATAACAGGAAAGAAGGCACAAGGATTGTCTCTGCTACCTGAGTGTAGTGACAATAGAAATATTTTAATTTAATTTTATTCTATACATATCTAGGTGATAGTTACATATCTACAGTACAAAATATTAGGCAATACTCAAAACCATTTTTTTCTATTTCTCCCCATAAATATGACACTCTTTTATGTTGTTCATGGTGGATATTAATCAAGTGCACTGTTACAGATTTTGAAAACTGAGGTCTGAGGTTTACAACAAAGATCCCAGATGGGGTACCATCTTAAATGAGCAAAACCTCTGAACACTGAACATAACACGAAGCTAGCAAAAAAGCAGAGGTCCATGAAAATGAAAATGAAAGCGGTGGGAGTAGATGAGAATAAGGCAGGAAATATAACACTGGTAACAACATTGGTCTTATCATACAGGTACCTTAAAAGATAAGGAGAGGCAGTTAATGCTTACTCAGCATCCTGGAGAATCCAAAGCCAATCCTTCAACTGTGAAAAAAACGCTTATCAGATACATTCATAACAAGATCGAGAATTTAGAAAGGCAAATCAGAAGCTGGAGCATGAGAATGAGCATGGCACTACAGTCAGAGGCAGAAACTCTTCTAGTGATTACTATTAGAAGGAGAGTGAAAAGTAAGTGAGGGGTAGTGAGATTGGTGGTGGGGTTGGTGGCATAATGGTTAACGATTCTGCCTCACAGCAAGAAGGACATGTTCTCCCTGTGAGTTTCCTCTGGACTCTTATGTTTTGTCCACCCATCCATCCATCCATCCATCCATCCATCCATCCATTTTCTTCCGCTTATCCGAGGTCGGGTCTTGGAGGCAGCAGGTCTAAGAGGAAAACCCAGGCATCTATCTCTTCAGCTACATTCCATAGCTCCTCCTGATGGAACCCAAGGCGCTCCCAGGCCAAATGGGATATATAATTCCCCCAGCAGGTTCTGGGTCCACCCCAGTGCTTCCTCACAGTTGCACACAGTTGGTGAAAAACACCTCTAAAGGGAGAGGACCAGGAGGCAACCTCATGAGATGCCGCTATCTCCTCAACTGTCTCCTTTTAATGCGGGGAAGCAGCAGCTCTACCCCGAGCTTCCACCAGATGTCTGAACTCCACACCCTATCTCTAAGGCGTTCCAACCCTCAACACTTCCTTCTGAGGTGTTGAAGTCTGGGCCAAGTCTTAGAGATAGATGTTTCAACCCAAAAACCGTGCACATTAGGCTGAGTGTATATATTCGATTGCCCCTAGGTGTAAATGTGAATGTTTTGTGTGTGTGTGTGTGTGTGTGTTGGCCCTGTGATGGTTTGGCAAGCTGCTCAGGGTGTGCTTTGTCTTTGCCCATAGTCGGCTGGGAATAGATATGATAATATCTTTGAGAAAAAGGGCTGACAACACACTAAACATGATTAACACCAGCTTGGAGTGGAGGTCCTTTGAGAGTAGTAAATCAGCTGCCTCACCCCTGACCTCCATGCAACTGAAGCAGTGTGGGATTAAGATGGGGAGGAGAAGATGAACTTAGCACTACAGTCTCAATTTAGTTCTGCATTCTCAAGGTTGTCAGAGTCAAGCATAAAAAATACCTGTAATTGTTTCTGGAGTTAAATTATTGTATACCAGTGCTGTTCATTTCTCAATTCTGATTGGTCAGAAGGCATTGCTTATTATAAAATAATTATAAAAAGTATACAATCTGTACTGCAAACGGCAATTTAAATTGCAGCTGTATAGTAACAGCAATGTTGTTCATTTAATCAACTATTTAATCCTATTGGCACCAATCTCAGCTGACTCTAGTTGACAGCGCAGTACATCCTAAACATTTGGCCAGTCCAGTGAAGAGCCCCCCAACACACATCCATTCACACTCACACTCAGCAATAGCAAAGTGTTCGTTCTAATTCATTATTGTTTATATGATAACATTCACAAGGACATATCAAGGACTGTGTTATGGTGAACATACCACATAATCTAATTCTAGTGATTAAAATAAATGTGTTGTTTTTTAACAAAGACAAATTCATTGCTGTGCTGAAGCACAACGTTAAGCTAATCAATGTTAAGCAACACGGATTGGCTGTGGTGGCCCGGTGGTAGGGTACTGGCCACTGAATGTAAAAAGAAAGGTTCTGGCTTACTGACCTGAAGGTCGGCGGTTCAAGCTCTACTCTCAGTGAGTTGTGACTGCTGTCCCCCCAGTGCAGCTAACTGGGTTATCAAAGGCCAGTCATGTGTCTCACTGTCTGTGGTGAGAGGCATGTAAAAGAACCATTGCTGTCGTTCATAAAGAGTAGGTCACTGGGTTGCCGTCAGCATGTTTCAGCCCTGCGATGGCCTCTCACAGCTAAGAGAAAAAGAAGGGATTTTGAATGAGCTAAAAATGTAGTGTATCATAATCACCACAAGTGATTGACCTTGATTTTATAATTTACGAAAACTCTTTATGGCTCCAAATCAGTTTCCATACGATGTGATCATTTCTACCACATGGCTTAGTGTAATGTGAGTTTTAAATTGTATCCTCTATGATTTGTCTCTGCTTCCCTTTTCTTTCTTTCTTTGTTAAAAACACCTCCTTCTATTACCTCTCTTTAGTTTTAGAATAAATATTCTATAAACTTCTATTTTCATTTCTAGTAATAATCTGTCTATTTTTTTAGTTGCTTTCATGTTGTTAACTGCTTGACCAACAATTGTGGCAGCATCATCAATAAGAATATCAGTGCTATTGGTACCATTAGACTGTACGGAGATGTTTAAGATCAGGGAACTTCTCAGTTTTATGTGTTTCCTAGATCAGTAGTTGATAAATTAATAGATTAGTAAAACAGTGCTGCAAGCTCTCATGCACTGAGAATAAGACTCACACAAATGACACAGATCTCTCATCCCATTCCTGTCTTCTCAGGCTTTTCTTTCCTTCTCTTTCTACAGTGTAAAATTTGTGATTTTTTTTCTTTAACCCAAGTCCTTGTTTTGCATAATTTAGTGGAGCAGCCACAGACTTTACAGACAGGAAAAGTTGGTTTAATATTGGAGGCCCACTGCTCAACTGAAATTCTTTCATCTATTAATTAAGAAAACACACATCTATTAAGAAAACCCTGGAGTGGGCAGAAAACCACCTAAAACTTAATATATATATTTTACATTTTAAGTTATACATTAGTAATTACAGTAACCAGGCAAGAAAAGTTACAGAAACACCCACACCCAGCACCTGGCAGTGAGGCGGAAGTACTAACCTCTACCCCACCATTCTGCTGACATCTTTTTTGTCAAGCCATTTGTCTGGTATCTCTAGTGTCTTGTCAGCACTGGGGATTTTGTCTTGTGACCATTTTTTCAGTCCTGTGACAATTTTTTCCCTCACCTTTTCCATGAGCACAAGGCAAATACCAAACATTGAAGAAACCCGAATCTATTAAGCTTCTGACATGCAGTGTGATTTACAACATACCTTCTGTACAACATGTGTTCTGTTTTTAAGTTTGAGCTTACATGTTTATATGCACCCCAAATAAAATGCAAGCACATTCCTGTAGCTCAACCCATGCAAATCCCAGTACAGCTGAAATATTTGTGTGTGTATGCGTGTGTGTGTGTGTGTGTGTGTGTGTGTGTGTGTGTGTGTGTGTGTGTGTGTGTGTGTGTGTGTGTTCGCACATGGGTGTGTGCTTAAGTGTTATACATTTGCAAACACTGAAAACTCCAATAATTATAGAAATTATATGACAACTGAATCTGAAGAGTACATTTGGCTGCCCCATTAATAACAAAATTGACCCTCTCAAAAATAAAACCTTGTGTATGTGCTTTTATTTATAAATCTAAAAAAAAAAAATGGTATAGTTTGGTATAGTTTGTTGGTGTGGTATAGTTTGTTATACTGAGGTGATCTTTCATGTACGTGGTGGCACATAGCAACAATCAGTTATGGGAATAGTAAAACCAACATAGTGTGTGAGAAGAAACTGAATAAGACACCACTTCCTGCTCCAGACAGCAGAGAGAGAGAGAGAGAGAGAGAGAGAGTGAAAGAGAGAGAGAGAGAGAGAGAGAGAGAGAGAGAGAGAGAGTGTGTGTTTCTCATTAGCTACATCAGTCTTCAGTTCTCTTTTGCACTCGCTTTCTTCATGGACACCTGGTACGTACTGTTCCTTCTCTATCACGCGTTACACATATTTCTATAATCCTCCTCTTTGATCCTAGTTTTATCATGAAAACAATTTCATTTTTATGTTTTAAACTTGCATGCCTGTTATTTTCTGTTATGCTGATAGTTAATTTAGCACATGATGAACAAACAGGATGTTTCTTTAACTGTTATGTTCATTATGCAGCTTCTATTTATTTATCTGTGTTTTATTTGATCATTTTCCTGTCATAGTTCATAGTCAGAGATGAATTTTTAACCAAACAGATTTTCAGCTTTAGTGTTACCACCTTGCCCAATTCAAAGGAAAGACAAACGTCTCTTTTAAATGTAATCAAAAGGTACAGAAATAAAAAAAAAGTGCAAAAAGAATATCAAGTTACTTCTTTATCACTAAGAAAAATAGCCTTCATCAGTCTTGTGACTATGTTTCCCATTCCTATCATTGTTTTTCTGACTGTAGTACAGTAAAACTCATTGCATCTCACAGAAGTTCTGTTGTCGTTCCCAAACCCCCCCCCCCCCTCCCCCCGGGCTGATGCTAATGTTTCTCTGCCTACACAGTTCCCAGACCACAGCATCTGCAATTGCACAAATCATTCTTCGAAGCGTGCAATTTTTAAATGCTTAGTTAGATTTTTCATCAGGAAAAATGCTGTTACAATTGGATTTGTTTGGATGTGACATATGAAGATGGTACAGGTACATCCTAGTTTAAAATAACAATCTACAGCACATTACTGCACATTCTGAGACAACTGTATTTCAACTATATGCAATGCAATTTATTTAAAACTACTGAAACTGTAGAATTGGAAGCAGATCCATTAAATATACAAAATACACCCGCACAATTGCTTAGGCTTTATAACTTTCCAAACCAAATCACAAGTGTGTCCTTTAAAGCTCTTTCAAAAAAAATCGAACACTACTTGAATAATGGTTTTTACTTTAGGCCAAGTGTGTGCTTCCAAGATAGCTGTTGATTTTGGGCTGACTATGGCTTAGTTTAGTCATGGCAAAACCGATTATGCACTGGAATGTGTAGTGTAGCACATTTTTTCATCTGTCACATTTCCGATTTTCATCGTCTCATGAGAATGGGTAAATATGCCATATCACATAATTGTTGTTCCCAGAAAACAGGACTAGGACTTGGGTACCTTTTGATAAACTGTCAGATCGTTCAAGAAGCTAAGTTGGAAAAGGGTACTCACAGCTTCTCACTCTCCAGTACAATCCCGAGCTTGGATTACTCTGTGTGTAGAGTCTGGCATGTATGAAATGTTCTTGGAATAAATTCAGAATTTATACTTTCCCTGTCGAAGATGAAATGCTAACCTAAAAAGAAATATGGATGAACCTTTTTGTAAACCAAAAATAACTATTTTCAATAATTGCATGGAATTTGGGGTTATGGCCAAGATTTGAAACTGTAATTTCTGGTTCATATTATGCAGTCATGTGGTGTTCGTGTGGATAAGCTTGACTGACTTCATAACAATTGGTTCATAGTTGCGTGTAGGCCAGATAAATGTGGTAAATTTAAGCTATTACTGGGTTGAAATTCCCACTGCTAGTATGTGTCATGGCATGGCAGACTATTTCATCACCTTTTTTTGCCATCATAAGCAAATAACAACACCATACTAATAACCATGTTAATTATATATCATTATATTAGTGGTGGCCCGGTGGTAGGGTGCTGGATTACTGGATTCGCCCAGAGTTGGCTGAGATGGGTCCCAGCCTCCCCGCGACCCTAATTAGGATTAAGCGGTTCAGAAAATGAATGAATCTCCTGTTTAAATTACTATATATTTTACAAGCTCTGACACAGATGATATGACACCATCAAATGACAAAGCCTGTAATTTGCTTAGAGTTGCTTGAGGTGTTGTTAACATGCAACATATATCAAATGGAATAATATCTTTCAGTCACTTATTTTTTTTAAATATTGACCTTCATTCTATATGTAGACAAGAGATTTAGATAGATAGTCGGCACTCTTAGACATTATGCATTCTATGCTTGATTTGCTTTTTGAACACTAAAGAGTCCCAAGTCTTCTAAGCATATTTTGATTTAATAATATTTATATACTTACATTGGAAATATTAAGTTAAGTTTGGAAAGTCCCACAGATTAATGAGGCTTTGTAGACTTTTTCTTATGGCTGTTGCCATGAATTTAGGGAGTTTCTTAACATACTCATCAACAGCTAGGAAGTAGATTATAACTTGTAACCCGAGTAGGTAAAAGTGGTTCTGCAAATGAATGTAAGTAGATTAAAAGTGCTGTTTATTCTTTTTATTAATGTACTTTTTAGTTTTTTTCAGCTTGTTGTCATTTCCAGGTGAAGAACCTACTTATACTGTAAAGCCTAAAATAAGCCTTTATGGTGATGATGATGATGATGATGATGATGATGATTTTTACTACTACTACTTCCAGCATTTCCTCTTGATGCACTGTGTTAAATTATTTGCTCTGATTAAATTTAAAATTTAGGCTTAATTACAGCTTTATGTTTCATTAAACAATTTGTCTATCTAGTTTATCTAATTAATTTTGACATTACTCCTTCTGCTCATTTAGGTTAAACATGGATTGGAATTTATTCCCTTTCTAATTGTATAACTTAGTTTTGAGTTAAACCAAGAGGTAATAACCTGTCACACTAAGACAGGCTAATGTTTATAAACCAATCCTTCACACATATACAGCATTGTAACAGATGACTCTTTTCCTCCAGCTATGTCATGTTAGAATCTCCAGGTTAGCGTAAGGAGCAGGAGATCTAAAAACCAGCCATGGGAAAAGGCTACTATATCAGTAAACAACTGGCCCTGACAGCTGTTCTGCTTGCTGCTGGAGCTGTTATCGCCATAATCGCACTATCAATAGTTTACTCTAAAGAAAAGGCCAAAAATGAACTCAAGCTAAATAATGGGACAACATCACCTGTGCCCCCCACTTCATCACCATCCAATGAACCCTGGGATAAATACAGACTTCCTTACGCCTTATCTCCTCAATATTACAATGTCTCACTGTGGCCTCGTCTCACCATGGACAGCCATGGCATGTACATTTTCACTGGTGAATCTGGAGTGGCTTTTAAATGCGTCAGAGAGACAGATTTGATCCTGATTCATTGCCACAAGCTGAACTTGACTCTTTTCGAGGGGCGGCATGCAAAGCTGACGGGAATGCATGACACCAAGGCTCCAGCCATTAGAAAAACCTGGTTCCAAGAGAAAACCCAGTACTTAGTGATCCAGTTGGAGGGGACACTAAAGGAGGGAATGGTCTACTGGCTTTATACCGAATTCAGAGGAGAGCTGGCTGATGATCTGGAAGGCTTCTACAGGAGTGAGTATGAGGAGGACGGTGTCAAAAAGTAAGTTTTTGGAAGCGCTTTTCACTTAAATATTTTGGCATTTTAAAAAATGTAAAGGATATTTAAGCCTACAATAGTATAAAAATTTATTTCATACAGTGCTACTATCTATATCTGCTCCCTGCACCAAATATTTCTGTCTGTATTTGTTATTAAATCCAAAGTGAGTGTGGCCTTTACTGCAAGGTTATAAAATAAAGTGATCTATTTTTTTCTCCTCAATGAACTCTAATCACAGCCTCAGTCATGTTCCTAAGTAGTCTCAGCTAGAGATGTGTGAGGGAATGCTTTGGAAATCCTGAACCTGCAAATATTAGGTTGGATTTGTATCTTCCAAATCTGCTACATAGATAATAGCGAATTTAGCTGTTTTTATTTCCCAAAACCAGCATAATAACCTAGACAGGGCAGTTTCTATGTACCATTTTAATTTCTGTCAGTCCATCCATCCCTCAATATTCTGCCATTAATCTTGGTCCGAGTTACATGGGCAGTAGTTTGAACAGAGATTCCAAGGTCTGCCTCTTTGGCCACTTCCTGGGGAATACTGAGGCATTCCCATGCCACTTGAGAGATATACTCTCCTTAGCATCTCCTAGAGTCTCCTTCCAGTTGGACATGCCAGGAGGTATCCCGGAGGCATCCTAGCCAGATACCTGAACCACCTCCTTTCAATGTGAAAGGGCAATGACTCCACTCTGGGCCCTTCCTGAATGTCAGCTCCTCATCCTGTCTCTAAGGGTAAGCTCATACACCTTATGGATGAACCGCTTTTTTGCTGCCTGCACCCTTGATCTTGTTCCCTTTGTCACTTCCCATAGCTCTTGACCCCAGGTGAGGGTAGAAAAATAATAAGACCCGTAATTGCCAACTTCATGTTTTAGCTTAGCTCTCTCCACCACACTGGTACAGTGTCCACATCTCTGCCTCCTGTCTCTGAATGGGGATGAGGTCTTATCTCAAGTGGGGAGTTCAAGTAACTCAGGGTCTTGTTCATGAATGGAGGAAGAACGGAGCAGGAGATTGATAGGCAGTTTAATTTCAAGGTAAACTATGTGGTCTTTACCCAGTATGGTACCCCATATCTCACAGCACACATGAAAATAAAAACCGATTGCTGTTGTTGTCAAAGAGATTCCACCCCTAATATACAACTCTAATCCTAATCAGATACCCCATGAACAGTTCCGGTAAGCCTTCAAGAAGAAAAACCGCTGTGCCTACTATTTGTGTTCATGTTTACAGTTCATTATATTTTATATTATATCATAATGATGTATTCATATTTAGTTACATTCCTAATACATGCATGCAGCATTACCTAATTTCTTGAGACAGTGGAAAGAAAATGTTAAGTGCATGTGGCTTTACAGATGTCATTCCTGGTTAGTTGCAGAGCAATTGGGGCCAATGTCATGCATACCTCCTAATCTCATTGAAACATATTTGATTGGGTGTTTGGGATTCCACCAGTGGCGGTGCATGTCATTGCTGGGATTTATTGCAAATCTACAACATGCTAAATTTTACTGTGAATATATTTCTCAGGGTGCTTGCTATCACTCAAATGCAGGCCACATTTGCTAGAAAAGCTTTTCCTTGCTTTGATGAGCCGGCCATGAAAGCCATATTTCACATCACTCTCATTCATAACCCGGGAACTGTTGCACTATCAAACAGTCAAGATATAGGTGAGAGAATTGTCAATTCTGTTATCTACAAACTTCTCTATTTCTATCAGATATTCTAGAGTTTTATGAAACACTTGACCTGATTTGTTTCTTTCAGGTTCAGAAAGCCTTAAAATCAATGGACTTGATGTTATTAGGACTAGATTTGAACCCACAAAGAGGATGTCTACATATCTTGTTGCTTTCATTGTCAGTGAATTTACCTACATCAACAAGCAAAAAGATAACGTGGATGTGATGGTAATATGTCAAATGAAAAAAAAATTTTGACTATTACATTTGCTCAGTGTTACATGACGTTCTTGTTAATTGTGTGTTTATGAGAAGGTTCGTATATGGGCAAGGAAAAAAGCCATTGAAGAAGGTCAAGGAGACTATGCTCTCCGCATCACACAGCCAATACTGGAGTTTTTTGAGAAGTATTATAATACTTCATATCCTCTCTCTAAGTCAGGTTGGACCATATAGCTTTTTCCATTGTGTACTCACTGTTTTTCTCCTAATACAGTGCCTTGCAAAAGTATTCACCCCCTTGGCATTTTTTATTATTTGTTGCCTCACAACCTCGAATTAAAAACATTGTTTGAAGGTTTGCATCATCTCTTGCTTAGTGGTGTTGCAACTTCTGGGGCCTTTCAGAAAAGGTGTGTTCATACTGATATATCATGTCACAGATTGCACACATGTGGACTTCATTTCACTAAACATGTGACTTCTGAAGGTAATTGGTCGCACCAGAACTTTTGAGGGGCTTCATAGCAAAGGGCTGTTGTATATGTAATACAATTTTTGTATATGTCTTTATATATA
>JAOUQZ010000004.1:7644264-7659839 GCA_028564935.1 Neosilurus hyrtlii
CACACACACACACACACACACACACACACACACACACACACACACACACACACACACACACACACACACATATATAATGTTGCATTTCAGGATCAAACAAAGCAAAGCAGGTTCTAAATCGTAAATCTAAATATATTGTTCACTAGTTTAAACAAATTACTGTGTAGAAGCCTGGGGAAATAATTATGAATGTTACATTTACAGTCCATCATCCAAAAAAAAGAAATATAAATCATTCATAACGCTGGATACAGAGATCACACAATCACACAAACTCATTATTCTTACAGTCGAAATTTACAGATCTTGTGAAATATGAACAGTGCAAAAAAATATTCAAAGCCAAAATTAATCTACCACTGGGAAATAATCAAAAACTATTCAGGGACAGAAAGGGAGAATAACTTTATGGGAGAATTCGTTGTTAAATGTAAAAAGATACACACCAAAACGAAAAGGTTTTGAATATCATCATCGTCATCGGAGTCACACAATGGAACAGTATGAATGTGGAACTTAGGCAATGTTCAAACATTAAACAGTTTGAAATCAAGTATGAAGAAATCATTTTCTCGGGTTACAGGGATGAGGGGAGGCAGTTAATCAACAGGTGTTTTTAAGGTTATGGTTTATACTCTGTTACTTATTGACTGGGTTACATAATCGATTCATTCCTAGTTAATCTTCTTTATCCATATTGTTATTTATTGAGTTCTCTTTACTACTAATCTCTACTCTACTAATTTAGTAGAATTCTATGTTTTGGACATGAGGGGTACACAAAGATTAGATATCAACTGCAAAGCAGGTACATTATTATATTAGTAAGTTGTGGTGGTCATGCAGTGGTCTGGCAAGGTGTTCAGGAAGTACCCCGCCTTTGCCCGGTGTCAGCTGAGACACCCTCCTGCTTCCCTGTGACCTTAAATAAATGAGTGAGTGTGTTTCTTGTCTGCAGTGTAATACACACTGATCAGCCATAACATAAAAAATATTATGAGCACTGACTGACAAGTGTGTGACGTTATCTCCATACAGTGGCCCTGCCAAGGAGTGGGATGTATTAGGCAGAAAGTGAACATTCAGTTCTTGAAGCTGATGTGTTGGAAACGAGCATGTATAAGGATCTGAATGACTTTGAAAATGTCTATATTGTGATGATAAAGGACTGGGTCTATTCTCTAAAATGGAAGGTCGTGTGTGTTCCTGGTATGCAGTGGTATGTACCTACTAAAGGAAGGATAACCAGAGAACTGGCAAGAGTGTCATGGGTGCCCAAGACTGAGTGATGCATATGAGGAGCTCAGGCTAGTACAAATATAGAAGAGCAACTGTAGCACAAACTGCCAGAACTGTTAATTTTGGCTATGATAGAAAGGTGCCAGAACATACATTGTATTGCACCTTGCTGTGTATGGGGCTGCTTTGATGAAAATGATTGTATTGCCAATTTATACCTATAGTTTAAGTATGATGAAGTAAGATAAATATGATAAATGTTAAATGATAAATGTTCATTTCGGAACAAATATGGTAAAACTCTTGTAAACAAGTGTTGTCTAACATAACATGTTTTTGTGTAAGCCCTCAGAGTGTAAGCTCTGAGAATGCAAACTGGCTCAGAATGTAAACCCTGTGTGAGCTGTTGTGGTGGGAACATGGAGCAGGTCGCTCTGAGGCATTCCCACAAACTGAAGTGTTACATTTGACTCCTGGATACTTACAGAACTCACACGGCACATGCTCCAGCATCCCCAACCCATCCCTTTAACCCCCCCTTCACTGCCCCATTGTTGCCCCTAAACACCATCACCAAAAATAGAGTCTTTTTTTTTTCATTTAGATAAGCACAATATTATCTCTATGCATTTTTAACAAGCATCCCCCCCCCACAAAAATTGCTATTAAAGTTTAATAATTCATTATAATAATAATTATTATAATAATAAACGTATAATTAAAGACTTTTTAAAAAATCAAAAAATTTATGAGCAAACTATGGTGATGTTCTTCAGTGAATTCTGCTTTAAATACACATAACCTCTTCTTATCCCCGTCTTTGGTGTGAAATGGCACCTCCAGACCTTTGACAGGTGTGAACTCAAGAGGGTCAAGTTCTCATAACATTCTCAAGATCTCAGCCCTAAAGAAATAATTCCCTGAAAGTTACATAAAGAACTCTTATCTAATATATTTGGTAATATATTTGTAGATAAGTAGATTCTAGATTCTGGGGTTTGGGGGAACACAAGGAAACACACAAGACCCCCTTCACCATGACATGGTGTGAGATGTTAATTCAGAGATCCCTTCAAATGTTGTTTAACACACGTGATTATGAGTTAATTAACACGTCAGCACAACTTATTCATGTCTTTAAATGTTGGGTTCGCCTCTGAAGATAAAAGAGTCCTGTGTGTGTATTGGGATTAAGCTTTGCACATCAAATGCCATCGCCGCTCAGCGCCAAAACAAACTAATTACTTCAAATCCCGTCATTCACACCACCATGTTCTATGCATTTGAAATGTGACCCTCTCACTTGAGGACAACGTTAGTGTGGGAGATGGTGGATATGGGGTGTAGGGGACGGATTGTGGCTAGACATGGCAGTGTGAAGAAGCTTTTCACATTCAGTTAAGACTCATTAGTTACAATAAGCTTCTCTTAGCTATGACTGAATATGCATCCCACATTGTCAGAAATAAAGACACCAGGGTACTGTACTTTGCTTTGTTGTACCACCAGGGAGCTGTCATTTTTTAGCTTTAGTATGTAGCCTTTTACCTGTGTATAGCTTTACATTAAAGCTTTAAATATACATATATACATTTTTTTTCTATAGAAAGTATAAGGATACACACTCTATTAAAGGTAATGTACTAAAATGTCCGTCTTGGTGGTATTCTCTCACAGTACGACATTGGATTTCACATTTTGGAGCCACAAGCAAAGATATTACACTGTTTCTTTCACTTTGGTTATCTTTTGTCTGAACAGTCCAAAATCGCACAGTGTATATGTGCCAATAAAAGAATAGGAGGTGAAGGACACTTGACCTCCAGCTTGGCAAATGCAAATAGCAAGCTTTGAACAACAAATATATCTTTGCTGAGGAGCTATAATCTATAACATGTTGCTTATTCGTTTTCATGATGAAAAAAAGGAAAGGATGGAATTCAAAAGTGTTATTTGTCTGGGATAAAAGAAAATTCGAGCTATTTTTCAGACACTGTTTTCCATGTATGTTAAATGTTACCATATATTTGTATGAGTGTTGGAAGCACGCTTAATTTTTTAATTATGCTTAAAGTTTTCCCTACCAGAAACACCCCCCCACTCCATCTGCTCAGCTAATGACTAAATGATATACATTAGTTGGATCAGGTATGTTTGGATCAGGGAACACTTCTAACTTTGGAAGACAGTGGGGCTCAAGGATATAACACACCCCTGGAGCCTTTATAAAGATATGGTTCATAAAAACAGCATTAAGCAAAACATGCATATTTATAACCAGTTCATTATTATTATTACAAATCTGGGAAACCTCTTACCAGGTCCTCTTTAAAAGCATGCATATAAACGACACCCATCAGCTAATTCTAGAAAAAATAACAATGTTCCAAGTTTTTTGTTTGGCAATACTACAACATTATAAAATGATCTTAAAAACAACATTATGAAATCTTTGTGAAACAAGTATAAAAATGATATTACTTCTTGACATAGCAAAAATATCATAGAGCACATAGAAAGTAATTGTGCAGTATGTTACTGTACTGGCACAGGGTGGCACAGTAACATAATGGTTAGCATGTCCGCCTCACAGCAAGAAGGTCCTGGGTTCGAGTCCCAAACTCACTGAGGGTGTTTAGATATGGCGTTTGCATGTTCTCCCTGTGCTTGTGTGGGTTTCTTGTCGGTACTCCCGTTTCCTCCCACAGTCCAAAGACATGCACATTAGGTCAATTGACTGTTCCAGAATTGTCTGTAAGTATGGTTTTACATTTTTGTGAACTTGGTAGATGCCCTTACCCAAAACAACTTACATTTATCATTTTATACAACTGAGCAAGGGGCAGTGGTGGTCTGGTGGTAAGGTGCTGGATTACTGATCCCAGGGTCGGGGGTTCAGGCCCCACTATCGATGGGTTCTCACTGCTGTCCCCCCAGTGCAGCTAACTGGGTTATCAAATGCTGGCCATGTTTCTCACTGTCTGTGGTGAGAGGCATGTAAAAGAACCATTGCTGATTTCGTCACGAGTAGGCTGCATAGCAGTCAGCGTGTTTCTGCCCTGCAATGGCCTGGCGAGCTGTCCAGGGTGTACTCTGCCCTCGCCCAGAGTCGGCAGCCTCCCCGCAACCCTAATTAGGATTCGAAAAATGACACATGAGATGACAACTGAGCACTTAAGGCCTCATTCAATTCACTTGAATTCAATTTGGTTTAATTTGTATAGCGCTTTTTACATTGTTGCAAAGCAGCTTTACATAGTAAAACAAATTGTAAAAAAGAATTTAAAACATTTCTTCTACAAACCCTACATATCCCTAATGAGCAAACCCTTGGCGACGGTGGAGAGGAAAAACTCCCTCAGTTGAAACGAGGAACAGACCTTGAGAGGAACCAGACTCATAACGGGAAACCCATCCTCATTTGGGTGAAAGGCCCAGCAGTGGCAGCTGGGTGGTACTGAGGCTTGAGCCCCCAACCTTTGGATCAATAACCTAGAGCCTTAACCTATGAGCCACCAGTGTAACCAGTATGGATGACTGTGTGTTGACCCTGCAATTGATTGGCAAGCTGTTCAGGGTGTTCCTCGCCTTTGACCAGAGTTTGCAGAGATACGTTTCTCTTTTTCTGCAACCCTAGTAAGATAAAGCTGTGTGGCAAATGAATGAAAGAATGAATGAACTACTGTAGAACATATTTACTTTTTCATTTAATCTTTTAGACCCACAGTGAGTTTCTGACCTGGGATTTAAACTGTGCTGCTCATACAGTATATGAAAATAATACTTTCAGTATTATTTTCAGTATTAGTTAGCAATCTAATTTGAATGACAGGAATGCTAAAATCTGGCCATGTCTTAGAACCCATACTAGTAAATAATTCATACCACAATACTTAACATGGTAGTCTTGCAGTAATTTGGTGGATGAGTAGTTTGTGGAAGTATAATAACATAGTAACAGGCTTATAAACAGGAACCCATTTTGAATAAGCATGGCCATTTAGGAATTAAAACAAACAAACAAACAAACAAACAAAAGAATATGAAATAATTAGGAGTAACCTTGTTGTACCTGAGAGTTGTAGCTTGTAAACAAAACCTGTACTGTAAGAGACAAAAATCTAATTACAAATTAAACATATATTTTAAAACATCCACTTATATTCCTCTGGTTTATACTATCTTATATAGCCCTACCACTCTCTCACTAAATACACTATTATACATTTTTTCCCCATAGTATATGATACATATATTATGCATCCTATGTAGTAACAGTAAAGTGGCATTAACTATCATTTTTAGTCTCTGCAGTTTATTGTTAATGTCATGCATCTCAGTGTTCTGGCGCCATCTGTTGGGTAAGATGCTACATGGCAGTAAATTCAATTTGCTAAATTTGAACAAACGTGAAAGAGGAAAACCACAGTGCAACCAAATTAAAAAGGTGACTGGTTAGGTAACTTTATTAAAACAGTTATCCTGTCACAGCTAACATCAGCTGAGAGAGAGAGAGAGAGAGAGAGAGAGAGAGAGACAGAGACAGACAGAGAGAGAGAGAGATTACACTTGCAACTTTTGTTTTGTGGGGCGATTCCTGTACAGTGAAAACTAGTAATGTCTTGTTTGCCAGTGAGTTGACTCTTTGAACTAATTCTTTAAAGTGATTGTTGGAGCTTTTGCTAACAGAGACACAGATCATCTGATGCTTTCAAAGGGTCAGATCATCTCCAAAATATCAGGTCTTGATGTTTTCCCAGTATACAACAGGGTCATGGGCGACATGGTAATGGGCACTCAAGGCTTGCTGATATGAGTGGAGAGCAAGGCTAGCACATATGGTTCAATCCCATAGAAGAGCTACTGTAGGAGAAATTTCTGAAAAGGTTCAACACCAAAATTGCCTACACTGGTCATAAGAACTGGACCACAGCACACTGTGAGAATGTGGGCTGTTCTGATGAATAACAATTTTTATATTATGTAACCTTAACCCTGTGCAAGTTACTTACTTACTAAGGGATGGCACTGTGATGCACTATGGGAGGAAGACAAACTGCCAGTGGCAATGTTCTGCTGGGAAACCTTGGGACCTGACGTTCACTTAGATGTTACTTTGACGCATACCACCCACCTAAACATTGTAGCAAACCAAATACATGGCAGTTGTATTTCCTAATGGCAGTGGCCTCTTTAGCGGGATAATACACCCTCCCACATTGCAAAAAATTGTTTAGGAATGGTTTGAAAAACATGACAATCAGTTCAAGGTATTCACTTGGCCTTTAAATCCCCCAGATCTCAGTCTGACCAAAAATGACCATGGGATGTGATGACACTAACAAGTCTGATCTTTGTAGCCTCCACCTTGCAACTTAAAAGTTATAAAGGATCTGATGCTTATTCATTCACCCCATGGTTCGACATGCACAACACAAATGAGCCTCTGAGTACAACAGTGTTCTTAAAAAAAAAAATTAAAAAAATCAGGAGAAGCCTGGAGAAGTTCAAAGGCTATAATAAAAACCAGAGTAGATCAAATATTAGCATCAACAGTGTCCCTGAATACAAGAGATGTGTTTTGACACCAATGTTCATGCTGCTCAGATTTTGTCATTTTCCCCTTTTCTTTTGTTTATCTGAAACACTTGAGCACTAGAAACAGCTTACAATGTGCAGAACATAAGTAGATATAACTTAAGCATAAACAGTTTTACATTTTATTTGGACTATAAAACATCAACAAAGACCTTCTAATATATGTCTAAATTATTAAGTGTTACCAAATCAAATGAATCTCAGTGATTATTTCTCAGGGTGGCACAGTGGCGCAGTGGTTAGCACGTCCACTCACAGCGAGAAGGTCCTGGGTTCAATTCACTGGCTCGGGGTGTCCCTGTGTGGAGTTTGCATGTTCTCCCCGTGCTTGGATGGGTTACCCCCAGGTACTCCGATTTCCTCCTACAGTCCAAAAACATGCACAGTAAGCTAATTGGCTGTTGCACCTAGGTGTGGATGTGAGTGTGAATAGTTGTGTGTGTTGCCCTGCGATGGCCTGGAGAGCTGTTCAGGAATGAGGAATAAGTGGCTTTGAAATGAATGAATGAGTTATTATTTCTCCTTTGCTGCAACAGTCTCCATGCCAAAAGTATAAAATCCCATTCCTGAACCATTTTACAAGTGTGATAATGACCCTCCAGCAATTTATTCATACGAAAAGGCCTGCAGTATTCTCTAAAATGCTAAAATGCTGAGCCACTGACTGATATTGTAACTGAAATAATACCTACTGTCTGATTACACTATCAATCTAGCCAAAATGGAAGTTGATATTGATTTAGGCCATTACTGTTCTGAAAGATACTGCTTTGTATTAATCTTTCAGCACCTAACACTCAAAAACAACAAAAATAGACTTAATAATGGACCCACTATCATATTTAGTGGATCAATTGTACAAGTGTATCATCTGAGTTTCTATCAACCAGGATCATTCACCTGGCAGTTCTTCATTGTCCTCTCTTATTAACAATGCATTTCTATATGTAGAACTGCCACTACTGTACCTTTCCATGTAAACTCTATAAGTGTTGAGGCTAAAAATTCCAGATCAGCAGTTTGGCAATTCAGTAGAAAAATTTACACCAGTCATCTGACACTCGCAATGATTAAAATCACTGAGCTTTTGAATTGTCCATTTTTTATGCATTCTGAATGTTGATATGACCATTGCCTGTATTTGTAGATTGGCAGATGTGTAGATGTGTGTGCATACTCCCCCAGTGCAGGTAACTGGGTTATCAAAGGCCAGTCATGTCTCTCATTGTCTGTGGGTAGACATGTAAAAGAACCATTGCTGTTGTTTGTAAAGAGAAGGCCACTGGGTTGCCGTCAGCGTGTTTCTGCCCTGTGATGGCCTGGCAAGCAGTTCAGTTGGCTGAGATAGGATTAAGCAGTTCAGAAAATGAATGAATGAACAAACATACTGCATACATACAAACATGCAAGTTTAATGTTACTGTAGTAAACAGATGGTCGAGAAAGACTTCACTGAATTACTGAAAACTTGGAGCCGGATTTTATTGCTGAATTGAGCTGAACTGAAAAGTGCCAGAACTCCCATAAGAGTAACTGAATCTCATCATATTTATTACTTGATATAAAACTTCCCGGAAAGAGAATTACAGTACATTCCCCCAACTTTATTGCTTCAGTATTGCTTCAAAACCCTGAACGCACTCAATGTCTTCCTGAAGAAACATTAACGATTCAGTTGTTTAGAATTCAACATGGAGTCAGGACAGTTTAGTTAAAATACAGGCTTTATTATAAATACATATTAAATATAATTTTGTATTTATTTTTTATTTACAAAAGACAGACACATAACATACATATATATGTATAAATTAGTATAAAAATTAAATTATTATCTACTGTTTAAGATTTAAAGCTACGTTTTTAGACATTCATTTCAATGGACAGTATGTTTGATTTCACACTATGGAGGAGTTTTGGTGTGCCAGAGAGTTTGGTAGAAGACAATGCTGCAGTGTTCAGCTCCAAAAGGCTGGAGGAACAAGCTGATAGCTGTAAACCTGGAACAGAGAGAAGAGGGAATATTAGTGATACTACTAACACAAGCTTCCGTAAGAAAGTATACTTTAATTGGTACCATATTTATTCTGTGTCTAATCTACCGATCAAGAACAGTGATTTGATCCCTATTTGTATTTGGTCCATTTTCATCAATTACTTTCTTTGAGTTACATTATTAGAGAATTGTGGAATTGTGTTTTGGTAACTGATCAGTGATATCTGATTATCATTGCATTCATACCTGGCAGGACTGTGTGAACTGAGCACACTGCTGTTGCTGAAATGTGTTTGTCTCCGAGCTGTAGATCTGATCCGTTACTGGCTCTGAAAGCTGTGTGCTGTACTGGCTCATGTCCACTCCCTGCTCTGAGTATTCCAAACTGCTGCCAGTCTGATGCTGCTCTGAATAATCTCCAAATCCTGGCCCCTCTCCCCACTCAGCACTTGTAGATCGGCACTGAAAGTAGCCCACAATCTCTGGAGAGGATCTCCATCCATCCCCATTGCTCATCTGCTTCCTTTGAGACAGATATTCTTCACTAAGCCCGAGCTGAGCTGACAGGTACGAGATGTAGCGGATGGTGAGGCGCAGAGTCTCGATCTTGGTCAGTGTCTGTCCAACAGGGGCAACTGATGGAGGCAGGTAGGTCCGGAGATGGTGAAGAGCTTTGGTTAGGTCCCTCATTCTGAGCTTCTCTTTCTCGCTGGCATTCTGACGCTGCTCGCTCGGGTTCTTCAGCCTAGATCTTCGTGTCCTCCTGGCAAGAACTGAAGGAGAACCAGGCGTTTTAGTCAATCTAGAGGTGGTTTTTTGAAGCTTGGCAAGTTTGGGATGGTAAGATGGAGAGCAGTTGAGGTCCATGGAAGGTACTGGAGAGACAGTTTCAGGAGAGGAGACGCTGTAGAGCTCAGAGTCAGAGCTTGGGCTGCTCCATCGGCTGTGAGGATGGTGGATGACACTAGAGGTATCCATACTTGAGAGGTGAAAAGCGAATAAAAGCAGGAGAAGTAAGCTTGAGATTTGTAGATTGGAAGATTGCAGAGCAAATGACGCTGGAGGTTTTTACGCTGAGAGCTTAGAGAGCGAATGAAGGCAGACCCTACAGGCTGGAGGTTTTTATGCTGGACTCAGAGGTGTGAGGTGACACCTCTGCAGCCTCCATGCAGCAGGACTCTGTGTGGGAAAGAGCTCCAGGAGTGGAGGTGTGAATTCCGACTCCTCTTCCAAACAACAACCCAGCACAAGTCAGCTCTCAGACTGTATCTTATTCTAATAATCTAATATGAAATACATGTTTGTCATTAAATGTTTAGGAGGAATGGGTGTTGATTTTTTTTAAGCAAATATATTTGTAGCTGAATTTGTCAATGGATAATCATGTAACACTTTTCAGTATTTGCTACAATACTTATCTTTTAAAAATATCCTTAATATCTCAAAATGTCCTGCATACTTTTAGAGAATAAAAAATATCTAGTGTATACTTATATTTTAAAATACAGTCCATCCTTTTAAACTCATCCTTCCATTTTTAAAATGAAAAAAAAAAAAAAGATTTATAAACAGACATGAAATATTAAAAAGTCAAGATGATTCTTGAGCTTTGTGGTTATATTTCAAAGCCAGCATACTTGACCTTAATGAGGTTTAATTATGGTTAATAACCTCTATTAGTGTGTTACACTTGAGGTGTGACATTTACACTGAATAATGATCAGGGCGTCTTCAAACCTATGAGTCAAATAGCCATTGACACTGAAGCTGTGAAAACGCAGCATGTTTGGCCATTCACGTGCAGAATATCTCAGCCTTATTTCATGTTTTAGTTCATCCCACTGAACCTGTGCATGAAAACTTTTATTAACACAGACTGATAAGCAGGGTATGAGCATATTGATGATTATTGTTATTATCGTCATCTGATTATGATTCTTATCTTACAGGGCATTTTCTCCATTTTGAAAATTAAAAGCTCTCTCCCTTACTCACTCATTTACCAAACTGCTTAATCCCACTATAATGTCCATTAAAGAATTTCACCTCATAGTCAGTACCATATGATTTTTGGGCAGAAAAAGCCTATAGATATTTGAGACTCTTAAATAGTGAAAGCACTGATTTTTCATCCATCCACTCATCATTTATACACATACAGTATTTCTATGCCTTATGCCTTCTATGCCTTTATCAACATTTCAACATGCAGTTTGTCATGTTATAGTGAAAACAGAATGTCCTTGGCCAAAAATATTCGTTTGGTGGAAACTCTGAAACTGGAGACTCTTTCCGAAAATGTTTAACATGTCTTATTTATTTATTTTTGTAAAATAACTGCACATTAAAAAATAGCAGTTGATGGGCAGCATGGTGGCTCAGTGCTTCACACTGTTGCCTCACAGAGAAAAGGGTTTGGGTTCGAATCTTGTGGCCAACAAAGGCCTTTTTGTGGACAATTTTTATGTTCTTATGTGCTTGCATGGGTTTCCACCAGGTACTCTAGGTCATCTGGCTAGTCTAAATTGTTCCTAGGTGTGAGTGTGAGTGGTTATTTGTGTTAGCCTTGTGATGCACTGTGAAGGGATTGCGTTAGTCTCCGCGACCCTGACAGATGAACGATGTAGATGATGGATAGGTGACTATTGACCTTAGGTTATGTGACACATCCACCATTGACTCACATGTCTCAGTGAATAAATTGTTAGTACAGAAATGATAACCTAATAGAATGAGTATATTACAACATACTATACACAACTGATCCGAATGACATTCAGTGCTTCTGTCAGAGCTGCTGTTCTCAGAGCTGTGAAGCAAACCTGCTAATGACTACGCTCCCATGCCACCCAATTTAACAATGCTGTGGAATAAAAATCAAAGAACATTGAAAGTTGACGTGATTCAGTTTCTGTGATAATGCTCTTAAAATCAGCTACATTTTCAACCTCATTCTTTATATAACTTGGAAAAATTAGTCAGCTAGTTTTAATGTCTTGAATTAGATTACTTCAACATTATGGTTGAAATAGCTGGTGTCAGAAGGTCCTGTAATAAGAAATACAACCATCCGCCTGACTGGTCTGAGACTATGCAGCCCCATACACAGTAAGCTGCAATACACTGTGTTCTGACACCTTTCTAACAAAGACAGCACTCACAGTTTCAGCAACTTGTGCTACAGTAGCTCTTCTGTGGGATCAGACCAGACGTACTAGTATTTGGCATCCATGACACTCGTCAGTGCACCGGTTGTCCTTCCTTTGACCACCTTTGGTAGGTACGTACCACTGCATACCAGAAACACCCCACAAGACCCACCATTTTGGAGATGAAGACACCTTGTTGTCTAGCCATTGCAATGTGGCCCATGTCAGAGTTACTCAGATCCTTAAACTTGCTCATTTTTCTTGCTTCCAACACATCAACTTTGAGAACTGACTGTTTACTTTCTGTCTAATATATCCCACTCCTTGGCAGGTGATACTGTAAAAAGAATAATGCTATACACTTCACCTGTTAGTGCTCATAATGTTTGTAATATTATGGCTGATTGGTGTAGAACTCTTATTATGGATATTTTATACATTATCTCTTTGGCAGGCCAATAGAACGTCACTCAGTTTTGGAGAATTTGTGTATAATCTTTCTTTCTGAGGCTTTTTGTTTGAAATATTTATTACAGAAAAGTACTCCATAATGAGGCAGTTGTGACCTGGTGGTAGGGTGCTGGATTATTGATCCCAAGGAAGAGGGTTCAAGCCCCACTGTCAACGGGTTGTCACCTCTGTCCCCCCAGTGCAGCTAACTGGGTTGGAAGGTCTTGGGTTTGAGTCCCGGGCTTGGCTGTTTCTGTGTGGAGTGTGCATGTTCTTCCTGTGCTTGTGTAGGTTTCCTTCAGGTACTCCAGTTTCCTCCCACAGTCCAAAGACATGCACACTGGGCTAACTGACTGTTCCAAATTGTCTCTAGGTGTAAGTGTGAATGTGAGTGGTTGTGTGTCCTAGACCTAAGGTGGTTTGGCGAGCTGTTCAGGGTGTACCCTGCCTTCACCCAGTGTCGGCTGGAATTGGTTCCCTAACTGCATTAAGTGGTTCGGCAAATGAGTGTGTGACTGGTTAATAACATACTTTCTCATATGTTTGATGTATAAGAAGTTAGCCATCTTATTTATGAATTTAAACACATTATGTGCACTTGAACATTTTACTGATATACAGTGGTGTGAAAAAGTGTTTGCCTCCTTCCTGATTTTTTTTTGCATGTTTGTAACAAATAAGTGTTTCAGATCATCAAACAAATTTAAATATTAGTCAAAAACAACACAAGTAAATATAAAATGCAGTTTTTAAATGAAGGTTTTTATTATTAAGAGAGGAAAAAAATTCAAACCTACATGGACTTGTGTGAAAAAGTGATTGCCCCCCTGTTAAAACATAACTTATCTGTGGTTTATCACACCTGAGTTCAATTTCTCTAGCCCCACCCAGGCCTGATTACTTCCACACCTGTTCTCAATCAAGAAATCACTTAAATAGGACCTCCTGACAAAGTGAAGCAAAAGCTCAAAAGCTAGACATCATGCCGAGATCCAAATTAAGAAAGCAATTGAGAGCTATCAGTCTGGAAAAGGTTATGAAGCCTTTTCTAAAGCTTTGGGACCCCAGCGAACCACAGTGAGAGCCATTATCCACAAAATGCGAAAACATGAAACAGTGGTGAACCTTCCCAGGAGAGGCCGGCTGACCAAAATTACCCCAAGAGCGCAGCGACGACTCATACAAGAGGTCATGAAAGACCCCACATCAACCAAAAAACTACAGGCCTGACTTGCCTCAGTTAAGATCAGTGTTCATGACTCTGCCATAAGAAAGAGACTGGGCAAAAATGGCCTGCATGGCAGAGTTCCAAGACGAAAACCACTGCTGAGCAAAACGAACCTTAAGCTTTGTCTCAATTTTGCCAGAAAACATCTTGATGATCCCCAAGACTTTTGGGAAAATATTCGGACTGACTTTTTGGAAGGTGTGTGTCCAATTACATCTGGCATAAAAGTAACACCGCATTTCAGAAAAAGAAGACTTGTGTGATGGTCTGGGGCTGATTTGGTGCTTCAGGACCTGGAAGACTTGCTGTGATAAATGGAACTATGAATTCTGCTGTCTACCAAAAAATCATGAAGGAGAATGTCCAGCCATCCATTTGTGACCTCAAGCTGAAGCGAACTTGGGTTCTGCAGCAGGACAATGATCCAAAACACACCAGCAAATCCACCTCTGAATGGCTGAAGAAAAACAAAATGAAGACTTTGGAGTGGCCTGGTCAAAGTCCTGACCTGAATCCTATTGAGATGCTGTGGCATGACCTTAAAAAGGTGGTTCATGTTCAAAAAGCCACCAATGTGACTGAATTACAACAAATCTGCAAAGATGAGTGGGCCAAAATTCTTCCACAGCACTGTAAAAGACTCACTGCAAGTTATCGCAAACGCTTGATTACTGCTAAGGGTGGCCCAACCAGTTATTAGGTTTAGGGGGCAATCACTTTTTCCACACAGGGCCATGTAGGTTTGGATTTTTACCCCTCCCTTAATAAAAAAACAAAAAAAAACTTCATATAAAAACTGCATTTTGTGTTTACTTGTGTTGTCTTTGACTAATATTTAAATTTTTTGATGATCTGAAACATTTAAGTGTGACAAACATGCAAAAAAAAAAAAGAAATCATTAAGGGGGCATACACCTTTTCGCACCACTGTAAGACGGTAAATAACTCACAAGTAATAATGAAAGCAATCAGTTCGGATTCTCTCTGACCCTACTTAACACATTAGTGAACTAACTCTGACCTACACTGAAAAGGTCAAGCAGAAAGGCCTGACCAGTCTCACACTTTTCACACGTCCAGCCTTGGTTTTCCCGGAGTGTTCAGCATTGGGAAATCTGGAACCCTGTTCATCTGTGTAAGTCATTTTTTCAGGAATCGTCCTCAGCCTTTCTCTCACAGGGAGCGTGAGAGAACGCCAAGGCGTGTTGGGATTGACACCTCCATGTTTTGGAGGGAAAAGTGAAGCTGGCACCTGTGTGTGTCTCTCCAGTTTTACCCTCTCTTCAGCAGTTCATGGCAGCAGTCCTGAGTAAACACACCAGCTAAATGGCCATGCACATGTGAAACATGTGTATAGGTTTTTGTAATCCTCTTACCCTTGTGTTAAATAAAAAATGTATGATTTTAATCTTAATAACAGATTTGCAGTAACTTAAATACTGCCAGGTTTGTGAACTAATAATAAAAAGGTAATAATTATTCATTATTTAATTAAAAAATAAAACACAAAGGGGTACGATGTTGTAGAAAAATAATAAACTGTATGATTGGTAATGAAGGACAAGTTTTAAGATTTTGAGAAGGTTTGGCAACCTCTTGTCCATCATCTTTAAGGCGAAAATAATTTAAATTAGGTTACACAAGCGAGATTGCATTCTGAGTTCAGTAGGTCATAAAACTTTTGCCCCATGCTATATATATAAGAGAATAAGAAGCATGTGAATTTAATTATTAATTAGTTGTTAATGGTTGACTAATCAGTAGGAAACTCGTTTAAGCAATTGAGCCTGAGGTGAATAATTGTTTAAATATATATGTGGCCCATGGGCGGCACGGTAGCGCAGTGGTTAGCACGTTCGCCTCACAGCAAGAAGGTCCTGGGTTTGATTCCCAGCTCGGGCGTTTCTGTGTGGAG
>JAOUQZ010000004.1:7666598-7677883 GCA_028564935.1 Neosilurus hyrtlii
CACACACACACACACACACACACACACACACACACACACACACACACACACACACACACACATACACACACGCACACCTTATTATCCTTGTGAGGTCCAACACTAGGCTACAGTAACAGTGCTAAATAAATCTTCCCCAACCTAAACCAAAAACAAAGCAAAAACTTAAAAAAATCACTTACTACCAAAATGTAGTTTAAAAGTCTGCTCTTTCTAGTCTAGTTTTCTAAACAACAATATTTTTTTAAACAAACTTGAAACAATATGAACAATGTTTAGTTATTGACCAATTTGAAAAATGCCCTGCTTTTTTAAATAAAACAGATTTCAACATCTTAATCCTAATTAGGTCGCGGGGAGACTGGCGCCCATCTCAGCCGACTCTGGGCGAGGGCAGAGTACACCCTGGACAGCTCGCCAAGCCGTCGCAGGGCACAAACACGCTGACGGCTATGCAGCTACTCTTGACGAAAATCAGCAGTGGTTCTTTTATGTGCACAGACAGTGAGAGACATGGCCTGCATTTGATAAGTTAGCTGCACTGGGGGGACAGCAGTGACATCTCGTTGATAGTGGGGCTTGAACCCCCAACCTTGGGATCAATAATCCAGCACGCTACCACTGGGCCACCCCTGCCCCCTTTATTTTAATTTAGCAATTTATCAAATTGAACTCAAAACGAAAGTAACCGTTGGTGCTTTTTTAAACTAAACTTAAAGGAAATACTATAATTGTTTAATATATTAAGTAATGAAGTAATGGCACTGAAATTATTATTACATATAAAATAACACAAATTATTTGTGGTATTTGGATCTTGCATGCAGATCGTTGATGCTTTGTTATTATTATTATTATTATTATTATTATTATACAAACCACAGTCAGAAAAAAGTTAGCAATGTAATGTACCTATAATTTTAATACGTCCTATCTTATCCATTAAGAAGCCTGCAATGATGTTTCCTGGTAGCACAGACAAGCTGCCCAGAAAAGTGACTAAATAAATCAAGATGTCATTTTCCTCTTGGACGTTGATATGGCAGCCGCTTTTGGGATGAGAAAATGTGGTGTTGATGAATTTGCAGTCAGTGAATTTAGAGTCACGCCATAAATCTGCAAAGAACAAACAGCATAACTGGTATCATTATAAAGTAATTATAATCATGTCCGCTGATGTACTTGATTTTGTTTCTTGGGATTGCAATACCTGTGTTGTAGAATACAGTGTTTACGATGGTACAGTTCTCAAACAAGGTGTCTGTTGACTTGATGTCCTCGAAGTAACAGTGTTCAAAGAGCGACTCTTTAAACCTCACATTTCTCATCTCAATGTCGACGAACCTGTACACACAATATACAGTCATGAATAATCAGTGAGAGATCCGACTAAAACTAAACATCTGCTGTACAATCGAAATACATTTTTATTGTTATGTGATTGGGGAGAAAGTCTTGATTAATTCTATTGTATTCTATGTCTAGAAATAGTTGCGCGATGCATGTGTTTATGCCATGAAATATTGAACAGCAAGATGTTTTGTGACTCCACATGCAATTGAATATTTCATGGCATAAACACATGCATTGCGAAACAATTTGCAACTGACTTGTGAGTGATTTATGAGAAATTTGCGATTGGTTTGCAGATGTTGGGTGAAAAAAAGTGAATCTAGTTTTGTAAATCAGTCACGTTTTGTTTGCTTTTTGTTCTTAAACCATTCGCTTTTTATTTGTGCCTTATTAGTGTGAATAAAGTGTGATAATACAAATGATGACAAAATACAGTCTCAAACTTTTCACGTGGAAGTCTTCAACTTGTCACGAACAAAACATTTGCCGACTGTTTGAGAAGAGTTTGAGACTATTCTGCGTCTAATTTTTTGCAATGAGTTGACGAACCAGGCGACCAAAATGCGATGCCACGGATGTCACAAGAGAAATTTGAGAACATTTTTAGAATGAAAATCGACAGCCACGAATTTCCATCCATGGCGCTTTTCTATCGCACCTCTAGTGTGATCACGTCCTTGATAGAAATACATGTTATTACAACTGTACAGTGGTATGTATAATATGTAATAGCATCCTGTAAGTGTTAATGCTTTGTAAGACAAAGTTTTCGAATATAGAGTCTTTAGTACTGATGAATTTATGGTTTCCTAGCAACAAAAAATGCTTTTTTCCCACAAATTATTGACACATTTTATTATTTCTTTTTAGTCGGGAACTGATTAACATATTATTACCTCCACACAAAGTGGAATTTTGGCAGTGTATTGTAATCACTGGCATTTATGAGTCCACTTGTTTGTAGTGTTCTGTGAACAAAATCCTGATCATACTCATGCACAGATTTTCACCAAACCTGATAGAGACACTACCCTACCCAAGTCCCAGTGATTATTTGATTCAGGCGGCACAATGGCTTAGTAGTTAGCACACCTGCCTCACAGCAAGAAGGCCTGGCTCGGGTGTTTCTGTGTGGAGTTTGCATATTCTTCCCGTGCTTGCATGGACTTTCTTCAGGTGTTCTGGGTTCCAAAAACATGCACAGTTCCAAATCACCCCTAGTTGTGAGTGTGAGTATGAATGGTTGTGTGTGTGTGTGTGTGTTGGCCCTGCGATGGCCTGGTGAGCTGTCCAGGGTGTACCCCGTCCTTGCCCAGAGTTGGCTGAGATGTGTGTCAGCTTCCCCATGACCCTATTTAGGATAAAGCAGCTTAGAAAATGCATGAAGGAATGAATGTCTAAGTCAAAGGTCAAGATCAGAGCAAGGTCACAAAGTTTTGGAGGTAGACATTTCCTAAGTTAAAATTCAAATTGCTTATATCTCAGAAACAAAGTGACATAGACGAATAGATACCATTAGAGACAGATAGGAAACTATATACTTGCTTTCAAATGGCAGAATCCCTTTTGGCCTTGAGTGACCCTGATGGTCAAAACTAAGGTCACAGGCTTTTGAGCACAAATAACTTCGAAACAAGTGTGGATAGACATGGCATTAATGTGTTCCACTAATATAAAAACGTGGATTTTTAGCTGAAACAATTACCTTTGACCTTGAATGAAGCTGAAAGGTAAAAAAAAAAAAATGTCATAGGACAGTGAATGGTTATAACTTTGAAATGAGTGCAACACACTGTGTGGCAGAGGTACCTTGCACTCTGTGAGTACACCTCTTGTTTAATATGTGTTCGTATCTCTAAGTATCCTGCTTTATGGACAAACAGGGAGTAAAAAAAAAACCAACATACCAGTCATGAATATAATGGCCCTCATTGTGAATTTGGTTTTTCAAAGAGAAGTTGAAGTGAAATAGTTCGATCTTCTCTTTGTGAAATATCTTGGTCTTGAGCTCATATTCTTCATACTGCAGGAGTTTTATCTGGTCAGGAAACCACACTGAAAGGCCGTAATAACTACAGTGCAAATGAAAACACTAATAATTAACAAACGTGTAGGAGCTGATAATGGAATATCAAGCAATACACACCATAACACAGCATATTCACATATATTGTATATTACATGCCCTGAAGAAGAGTAATGCATACAGTGTTGAATAACTAATGCAGGAAAAATTTTATTTTACCCAAAAGCCATTGAGAACCAGACAATGGCAATAAACAATCCGTGGAGTCTCATTTTTGGGGCCGTAAGTGACATCAAATTCTTCATCACCTTCAAAAACATTAAGTGACAAATCACTGCAGGGTTTTTTAGTCAGGATGTGTAAAGCCTTGATTTGAGCTTGATTTGCATGATACCTGCTTGACCAAGGTCATTTGTCTGACCATGAATCTTTGGAAGGCTGTACCAGTCTCACTCTGGATCTCAATGAAATCATCCTCCTGAGCTTCAGGAGTCTTAAACTGCGACACCTGATAAACAGAGAAAGCAAGAGATATAATCTATTATTAAATATTATCAATAACATGTCAGAATGCAGTCAGGTCCAAGATAGTAAGAGATATTTCACAGTGAAGATGAATCAGGAGGAGGAAATTAGTGTGGCTGTTCGTGCAGATTTACACTGAGCGTCATTTCATGCTTACAGCTTTTAGCTGTAAGCATGGAAACCGGAGTCCCCAGAGGAAACGAGCACAGAAATGGCCTTGGCTGAGATCCAAAACCTAAATATTCTGTGTGAGAGACTCACACTGAGCTAACCATTGAGCCACCATGCCCCCTTCATTTTAGGGTCGTACGCTATTAGATTTAGTGCTACTTCTTCTAAAACACCATGCATCTGTGTCATTCATTCATTCATTCATTTTCTGAATTGCTTGATTAGGGTCGCGGGGAGGTTGGTGCCATTCTCAGCCGACTCATTGTGGGGGCAGAATACGCCCTGCACAGCTTGTCAGGCCATCGCAGGGCAGAAACACGCTGACGGCTATGCAGCATACACTTTTCGAAAGTCTGTTTGCTGTGTCTAGAATGATATACAGTTTCTAATGCAATATTACAAAAACAATGAAATATTTCCAATTAAAAGTAGTACTGGCTCCAGTATACCCATGATTCAATGCGCAACATGGCACCCCCACCAGTTGTGGCATATTTCGACAGATTTCGACGGATTACCCAAGTAGATAAATGCATTTAAAAGTTTCCAAATGTTCCATACAGTGTAATGTACAGTCAAACAAACAAAACATCACTGGCTAATTATTTACAGACTCTGCCATCTAAAGGTGTATACTTTGTTTTGATTGATAAGTGTTAAGATTACTGTGTAATTTTTATATACGTTCGTGCCCACACTGGTAATAATTTTGGTTGGTTTTAACTGCTTCAAAATGCTTTTTTTCAGCAAAAGTGTAAAACACACCACTGACATCTGAGCTGATTGAGCTACAGAAAAAAAAATAGAAAATGAAACAATGGTGTTTGTGAAATCGCTGTGTATTATGTCTCATATTTAGCCTTTACTATGATTTACACACCTGAAACACCCTCTCTGGTTCGCCTTTCGCCCTCCAGTTGGTGTCATGGACACGTCGTAGGATCATCCAGGCCTCGTCATGCCTTGCATTCTGAAAAGATGCACGTTTACAGTCATGCTGGGGTATTAGGACATTTACAGTGGTGTTGGAGATATTTAATGGGCTATAAAGAAAGGAAGAAAAGGGAAGAAATGAGGGTCCAGCCATTTCTGCTTTCTTTCTTTTTTTTTTTTTGAGAAAGACACTAGTAATATGCATGACCTGACTATATTAAACTGTAATTGTGCATATAGTATTAAAAATAAAAGTGGCATTTAAGACTGTAGAGGAGGCAGTTTATGTTCTCTAATGGACCACTGTGCAGCCTGGTCATATTATTAGTGTTGGTGCCTCAGAGCTTGATGTTGATGTAGAGTTATCCTCTCATTGCACTAATACAATATTTATTAAGATGGCGTGTAATGTAACTTAAAACTTGTAAAAACTTGTAAAATTTGTACTAATGTAACAAGTCCAAACCCTGTATGTGTCAACCCCCGCCAACCCCCCACCCTTATTTCTTTCATGGCATAATAATCAAGATGGTAGGACATATACTATAGAACATAGACAACACTGAGTATATATGAACTCAGAACATATACTATACTGTATGGCACAGAATCATTGCCAAACTAAACATTTTCCTAATGTTACCTGATTGGCATTACCTCTAGGAGGTAGCGCGGGCTTTCAGGCATAAAGATGAGTCCAGCGAAAGCAGCCACCGCGGGCAGGAAACACACCAACACAAATATTCGCCAGCTGTGGAACTGGAACTCAGTGCCCATACTGAAACCCCAACCTGTAATCCACCATCAGAAATCTCATCTCACTTTTCTACCATACACAGCAAGCCTTCTTCTAACATTGATAGGATGCAGATATTTTACGCCTACTCTTAAAGGAAGAAATCTTTCATTGTGGTTATGGAATGAATCAAATGAGGAATGATTTGAGTAACACAATATGAGAAAATAGAATAAATACATTAATAAAGAAAAATGCATTTTTTTTATTTCATTCTACAGACAAAATATTAGAACTCCAATTAGTTTAAAGTCCGTTTTAAGAAATATGTATAAAATTGTTTGTGAAATAAGGATATCTAGAGTTGTTATACTAAAATACTGTATAAACCTTTCAGTCGGTTTTGACTCTTATAAATACATTATAAGTACATTCCCTTTCAGTTAGATCCCCATTCCTTTCCATCTATGAAAATGCCATGGTTACAGACAGATAATATAGACATATATTTTGTAAGGCTTACATTATGATGGAGCACACTGGTGTAGGAAAATAATAAATGATATGGTGGTGTGATGGCCAGATGAGAAATGGCCATATAATATAGCACATCATAATTTTATCCATGGCAGCATGGTGCAGTGGTTGACATGTCAAGTAGGCCTGGGCTCGATTCCCAGGCTCAGGCGTTTCTGTGTGGAGTTTGCATGCTCTCCTTGTGCTTGTGTGGATTTCCTCTGGGTACACCAGTTTTCTCCCACAGTCCAAAAACATGCACAGTGGGCTAATTGGCTGTTCCAAATCATTGCCACTAGATGTAAGTGTGAGTGTGAATGGTTGTGTGTGTTGGCCCTGTGATGGCCTGGCAAGCCGTCCAGGGTGTACCCCGCCTTCATCCAGCGTTGTTTGAGATGGGCGCCAGCCTCGCTTCAACCCTAAGCGGCTTAGAAAATGAATGAATGAGTGCATTTTATCTATTTATCTATAATATTGTGAACATCAAAAAACAAGTTCTTGGCATCACTAATGTTTCACAAGCAATTCAATATTCATTCATCTTTTTTTCATTAACCGCTTTTTCTGTCCCTCTTAAAGCTAATAAGACAAAAAGTGTCTTGTAATATTACTAAGAAATTGTAAAACTGTTGCTGACACTGGAGACTCCTTCCATACGTAATGTAACTAAACATCTCTCAGAAAAATTAATCATGTCAATGATTATTCACAGTCTTAATCTACATGTGTGCATGAATTGTAACTGGCACTACTGAAACTGAATTCAAAACATTTGTCCAATCCTAAACGGCATTTCAACATCACTGTGGTGTATAAAGTATTAGAACACAATAAAATTTAAACTGTACATATTATAAAATGGAAACAATGAATGTTTATATAATATGAAAGGGAATGGTTCCAGAAGAGTGTATAGTACCTTAATACACAGTACTTAAATCCCTATTCATATCATATTCATATTTACCTTCTCTCCAACTAAATGGATGCTTCCAGGCTTGCCCTTTGATTTTAAAATGATAATTATGGTTTTTATCACTGTAGTGATGATTAGCAGCAAGCTACTGAAGGTTAATACTGTTATTACCATAATGAGGGATGATTCCCCAGGCGGTGAAGGAAGCGTACAGGCCTCCCACCATCCAGAACAGGCACAGCCAGCTAAGGTGCTCCCCCCGTTTATCCATCTGCAGGAACTCAGCAAAGTATGTGTACACAATGGGGATAGAGCCACCTATTCTGTAGAGAACACAGACGCACAGGGGGACACTTACATTCATATGGGGAGTAAATTCAGTAATAGAGACAAACATTTCAAATAAATGAAGTATGAATGATAGGACAGAGATTGACATTTTTGGGGCGTCCCTGTGGCATTTGAATCAATTGTACTATTCCTCACATGACCACAATGAGGCAGGAAAAACTTCAGTGGGAGATGGCAGGACATTTAAATTAAAAAAATTATAAATAACACAGAAACATCAATTGACTGATGTCATTCTTCCTTGATGGGAAGAAACAAGAATTTATTTTATTCTGTCATGAGATTTGGATGGGACATGATTATTTTTTGAGAATGGAACTGGAAAGGAGTCAACACCCAGTTCCACATCACACTCTATTCTACACACACCCTGTAGCAACGATTTTACCCTTGTCAAAAATTTACATTTTTCAGGTTTATATGTGTCCTCTTAAACCAGGGGTCCCCATCTCTATTCCTAGAGAACGATCTTCCTGAGGACTCTGATGCATCCCTAATCATACCCACCTGACTATTTAATTATTACTTTAAGAAGGTCTTCTTGAACAGGTGAAGAGGTGTGTTAGATTTCAGTTGGAGATAAACCCTGTAGTTGGAGACCCCCATCGTAAACTGTAGTAATGATCAATACACAAATGAAAAGTGTTAATTTAACTGTTTTTATATGCCCTTTTCTCCTGGAGGATCTTACACTTAGCAACCTGAATTAAGCTTCTAAGCACCACCTACTCTACTCAATTGTGTCACACCATAACCACTGATAAACCTGAATATAAACCACCCGTACTTAAATGGAAACACATGAAATTGCATTGTGTTTATGAAACTTTCTTTTCTAATAAATATTGTATGTAATAATATTCACAATCGGAATCTGGATTTTTAGATTATCTACATTCATGGAATTTTATACATTTACTCCCTACTCTAAAGATATTAGATATTACATTTTAGATATTATTTTAGAAAGGAATTTTCCCAAATTCTTGATATATGTTCAAGGTACAGTTTATAGAAAAACAAATTAATTCTTTCTTTGAAGAATAAAATAAACATCTTAAATCAATTGCCATCAAGACTGTATTTTAGGCACATGTAAGGCAGAGTTAGCGTCTGCATATTTAACCATAGCTCTTGGAAAGCGCAAACTTATACCAAGTCCAGAAATCCCCCATATGAACCAAACTGTCAAAAATTGTCCTATCACACAATCTTAAAATTTCTTTAAAAAATGAATGAAAATCCGCACATTACTTTTTGCAAATAACAGAAAGTCCCTGCTGTGCCTCCTGTAATCTTACTTCCAAATATGGTCTACATTCTCACAATGTTAAAAGAATCATTTAAAAGATTCCTGGATCCAGAATTTGATTGATATCATCACCAAAATATAATGGAGTCTTTCTTGTTTAAAGGCCCAACTCTGGGTCTCATAAAAAAGAAATCATGAAAATCTGCAAATGCGCAAACCGAGGTTAAAGCATGACTTCCTTGGCAGAGATTATTAGAATAAGCCTTAGTAAATGTAATAAATGTAATTTTTATAAAAGCATTTGAAAAAAATCAACAATCAACTGGCAATGACTGATACTGAATGTTTTCAAAAGTTGGATGTTCAAAAGTATTGTTTTAAAATATTACCTTCCTCACTTGTAGTGGTTTAATAAATTAGACAAGCCTATACACAAACTTAATAAAGTTGTCGTGTTTGCTTGCACTTATAAAGGAAACTCGCATTACCCAATTCCGGAGCAGAGTCTGCAGAAGAGGAAGAAGCCGTAGCCCTGGGAGAAGGAGGAAAGGAAAGAGAAGATGCAGTTGATAGCCAGAGCTTTGAGGAGACACTGACGGCGTCCCAGTTTATCAGCCAGACCACCCCATGTTACAGCTCCCAGCATCATCCCTACATACACGATCAGACCTGTGCACACACACACACACACACACACACACACACACACACACACACACACACACACAGTGCTTATCCAGAGCCATTACAGAAGTCTTTTATAGTCTCTATGAAAAACAAATCCTCACACTAGTACAATAAACCAGGTTTAAAATATACCAGAAATCTATAACTCTCTTAGAGTAACACCAAAAACAGTACAAACATCAATGTATAATTGAAATACAGAAAAGAAATAATATTGAAAATTACAGTATAGTATAGCATAATTACCATGGAATTGTTTTGACAAATTTAAGCAACATTACAACATTTATTTTCATTCAGATTTGGGTCCATTTTTCACCAACATCCCTAAACTGCCCCCAGTTACCCAGTGCAGCTAACTGGGTTATCAAATGCCGGCCATGTCTCTCACTGTCTATGGTGCGAGGCATGTAAAAGAACCATTGCTGATTTTTATCAAGAGTAGGCTGCATAGCCGTCAGCGTGTTTCTGCCCTGCGATGGCCTGGCGAGCTGTCCAGGGTGTAATCTGCCCTCGCCCAGAGTCAGCTAGGATGGGCACCAGCCTCCCCGCGACCCTAATTAGGATTAAGCAGTTTAGAAAATGAATGAATGAATGAATGATCCCTAAACTGATGACGGGAAAACTGAACCACTCCATAAAGTCTTCTCCAGCACATCTCAAAGATTTTCAATAGGGTTCAATAAGGTCAGGACTCTGTGGTGGCAGTTCATGTGTGAAAATGATTCCTCACTCTCCCTGATCCACTCTTTCATTATTTGAGGCCTCATTTCATATCCGTACCATCAGGGAAGAACAAGTCCACTGATGTGATAATCTGATCATTCAGTACATTTAGGTCATAAGCTGACTTCATTTTCCCATTTTACTGAATCCACAATATCATGGCAATTACAAGCTGTAATCAAGGGTAAAAGTGGCTCAACAAAATATTAGCATGTAATTTTTTTGGTCTGGGCAGTGTATTAAACAAGCTAATTATCAGCCTAATAAAATGTAAATTCATGCAGCTTTCACAACATCTGGGATTCATCCATCCATCCATGATATTGCTTATCCATCAGAGTCATGGGGGAAGCTGGAGCAAATCCAAGCTGACTTTGAGTGAGAGGCCCAGTAGTACACCATGAACAGCCTGCCAGTCTACCGCAGAGCTAAAACAACGCCACTCACAGTCATACCTGTCGACATTTTAAAGTAGCCACTTGATCTGATGTGCATGTCTTTGGACTGTTGGAAGAAACCAGAGTACTTAGAGGAAACCCACCAAAGCCTGGGGAGAACATGCAAACTACCCACTGAAAGGCCCCTAGACAATATTCATACCCAGAACCTTCTGGCTGTCAGGTGACCATGCTAACCACTGAGCCACCATGCCCCCTTAACACAGGAATGAAACATAATATAGATTTATATTTTATAATAACAACTAAATCAAGTTGCCTCACAACGGGGATTATTTTCAAAAGACTGCTAGACAGTCCGAAGACAGCTGGGACCAGGTCGACTTGAGCAGGATGCTGTTTATTCCTTGCCTTTTCTGGTGACTATAACAAGAGAAATCCCAAGGTTTTGTGCAATCTCACGCTCTACACTCAAAGTCTACACTCAGAATGTCCCGCAATATAAAAATCAGACAGTCTTTTGTTCGTGGTGTTCACGGCATAGCCAGTTATTACAAACAATTTATATACTGTCATCTTATATATATATATATATATATAAGATGACAGTATGCCGTGAACACCACGAACAAAAGACTGTGATATATATATATATATATATATATATATATATATATATATATATATATATATCA
>JAOUQZ010000004.1:7692573-7715162 GCA_028564935.1 Neosilurus hyrtlii
ACTACTACTACCACTACTACTACTGCCATTACTACTACTACTGCCATTACTACTACTACCACCATTACTACTACTACTACCACTACTACTACTGCCATTACTACTACTACTGCCATTACTACTACTACCACCATTACTACTACTACCACCATTACTACTACTGCCATTACTACTACTACTGCCATTACTACTACTACTACCATTACTACTACTGCCATTACTACTACTACTGCAACTACTACTACTACTACCACTAATACTACTGCCATTACTACTACTACCACCATTACTACTACTGCCATTACTACTACTACCACCATTACTACTACTACTACTACCATTACTACTACTATTGCAATTACTACTACTACCACCATTACTACTACTGCTACCATTACTACTACTACTATTACTACTACTACCACCATTAATACTACTACTACTACCACCATTACTACTACCACCACCATTACTACTAATGCCATTACTACTACTACCACCATTACTACTACTACTATTACTACTACTACCACCATTACTACTACTATCACCATTACTACTACTACCACCACCATTAATACTTCTATTTGCAGGGCTCCATGTGGGTTTCCTTTCCTTTTTCCTTTCACATCCTTAAAATATGTCCAAGGTTGATTAGGTGACTATAAGTTGTGTGTTTCTAAGAAAGTAGTGTGTATGGTGCCATGCAATAGACTGGCGTCTCATCTCGGGTGTATTCCCAGTTCACAAGGAGTGTTCCCTGGATAGGTTCCAGATCCACCATGACACCAATCAAGTGGCAATGAGTGACACTGGCTGAGTAATTTCTCATGAAGCTGGCAGAGAGGATGATGTTTGTCAGACAAAGATTGTAATATCATATCAGTGTCATATTAAAGATGGATACACAGACGTACAGTAAGTACTACAGATTTGGTGTAATCTAAGTACATATTTTTTCCCCCTACGGTCAGGGAGTTTTCGAGTTGCCTCCGGAGGCATTGATGGACACTTAAGCCTACGTCAGACATTTTTAACTACCCACACTTCTAGGGCAGAGCTGCTGTGTTGTTTTTTAATCTTTCTATAATGAGAATAACCATACATAAGGACAAAAATATATTTTTAGAAGCATGTTTATTTTTTTCCACATCACTTCTGGTCAGTAGGATGGTACAGCCTTGAAAAAAATAAAAAATAAATCAAAAACAGTTAAACAAACAAACCAACCGTGGCAGATTCATTTGAGAAATATGCCACCGAAATGCCATTTCTATAAAAGTACATAAGAGGCAGATAGCCATGTTTGGTTTAAGCTGTTGTGAGAAGGCTGTCTCATGTGATTGCATGTTGTTGCAGCAGAACACCTTGCACAGCAAAATGTCTAGCGCACATTATTAAACATCGCTATCCAGTTTATGACTTGTGCACTCAAGGCGTTCATGTAACACGGACGATTTGTCTGGGTGCAGTGTCAGTTTATATCACAAACAGCTCACCCTTCAAAGAAACAAGTTCAATGATTTTGTATACATAAGGGCTGGTGGTGCAACAAAACCTCCAGAAATTCATGGGTAGTGATTCCCACAAAACTCACCTCAGACTTTTTCTTCTTCTATGTGTCATATCGAATGGCAGTGTAAAAACTGAATGAAGAAGTTAAAGTATAGATCCTCCAGTCTCATGTTACCGTTATGGTTTGTGGTCGAGGATGTTGTCATACTGTTGTGGAGTGTTTTTCAAACCTAACATGGTGGAATATTAATAGCATTGGAAATGACTCGCTACTTCTAGGAAGGGTGTGATGTGAGGGATCATTCATAGTGAACTGGTCTTTATCATTAAACATGGGCAGTGGTGGCACAGTGGTTGAAGCTCTAGGTCACTTATCCAAAGGTTGGGGTTCAAGACCCAGTAGCACCAAGCTGCCACTGTTGGGCCTTTAAGTAAGGTATGTAACCCTCAATTGTTCATGCGGTATAAAAAATAATAAATGTAAGTCCCTCTGGATAAGGGTAGCTGACAAATACCATAAATATAAATTAGGTAAACCCTTACAGGGGGATCAGGATCGATCCTGATGCACAGCAGAGGAACCTCTCATCACCCTGAATGGGTGTATTTTGCAGTAATGACTTACTCAGAGTTCATTATGCTGCTTATTACATTCATTCATTTTCTAAACCACTTAATCTTAATTAGGGTTGTGGGGAGGTTGGCGCCTATCTCAGGCGACTCTGGGTGAAGGCAGGGTACACCCAGCATAGCTCGCCAGACCGTTGCAGGGCCAACACACATACAACCATTCACACTCACTCTCACACTTGCACCTATAGATGATTTAGAACAGCCAATTAGCCTACTGTGCATTCTTTTGGACTGTGGAAGGAAACAGGAGTACTCAGAGGAAACCCACGCAAACATGGGGTGAACATGCTTCAGCCTGGGAGTTGAACCCAGTTCTTCTTGCTCTCAGGACAATGTGCTAACCACTGCGCCACCCTGCCGCCCCTGCTTATTACATAAAGTATAAAAATTATTGCAATGAAAATTATTGTATTGCTTCTATTAATGACAACTTAATAGCAATGTTCTGTTAGCAGTGTTCTGTTATAAAAAAAAACAAAAAAACAGATTGCTGAATATCATAAACGACTAATCCCAATTGCGTATTTTAATGAGCCGTGTATTAATGGACAGTAATGTGGTGGTACTTTGTGCCCATTATCACCTGATTATTTTCTTATAGCATCTCATGTAGTGTCTTTTCCTATTATATTGCAGCGGTTTGCCAGCTATTAGGCCGACCTTTTTATGAACAGCAACTACCATGGCCACTTGGATATACCTTTACAGTGCATAGTGTAGTAGCTACTAACATTATGTGAATGAGTAGAATTAATGGACACCGTTAACTACATATCCTTTAGCTTGGCGTGCAGCACAAGGTGTTCCTGTGTAATATATACTAAAACAATTATGCGCCTCAGGCTCACTGAATGTCACTGTGGATCCATCTCACCTATGGTGAAAATTGTTATTGCGTGATAGTTAACCTCTCAGATCATGTAATTCCAGTAGCATATAGTAAAATAAATTAGAGCAATGTGTCATAGTTTTTAATAGATACATTTACACAAGTTAATACCTGTTATTTATGGAACGTAATACTTATAAACAATCTCTTGTAACAATGAGAGACAGACATTTCAAACAAAAAAAAACAAACAAATAAATAAAAACTTAGCATTGTATTGAGAGACAATTATAGTGAGAAACAAGAAAACTCCTCTGGCAAAAAACGTACTGATTTTTTCAAAGCACTGACACTGGAGACTCCTTACATACACGCCTCATTTAACTTGACAATGGATGTTTGTATTTCTTTGTCAAATAACTCAGTTTAAAAAATCTGTTTACAGGAAACATACAACTCTGAATGAATTAGTATTTACCACAGAAACAGTTTGACCTGTAGAGAAACACCTCTGTCCTCAACACCTTCTCACCAATCAGATTACAGAATACATCAGCACTGTGAACTAATGATGAATACGAAGTTCATGTGTATTCATGAAATAAGTCCTTCTACAAATAGCACTAAGTAGACACGAATTGTAGTGTTTGGAACAGAGCCAAAGCCTCACCTAACGGCCCAAATGTTTCATTTATTGTATTCATAAACACAAGGTGATCTTATTGTCAGTTTTGGTAGTTGCGGAACTGGTATTCATTACCAACAGTTATGACACCTTCAGTGAAAGATTGGGTGTGAGACTGAAAAATGTAACAGCACTCTACAGCTGTAGAGAATAAAGCATTAAATTGTAAATGAAAAAAAGAAAGAAAAGGAGGTCAGTGATGGTTTTGCAAGAATGCAAGTAGAGAGGGTGAACCTGATAGCAAAACATTAACCTGGGAGGCCTCAGAGAGCAATGAGTAGCTTCAGGGATACACACACACATACACACACCTGAAGCAAGTGCCGCTCCTCCCCCCAGTGTAACGCCACCTCCCTTATCTCCTGGAGCACAAAGCCGCATTTAGCTTCCAGTAATAACAGAGGGGTGACATAATATGCCATGCACTGGGAAGACACAAAGACACTCTTTAAGTTTAAGTCTGACTTTCGTGATCAAATGCTTATGTGTTGGATTTACGCAAGACTTGAGGTAAGAGTTTTTTTAAGCTAAATTATAAAACCCGTAGAGAAAAAGAGGATCATCCTGTAAGAGCTGATATAAAACCAACTGCCTGTTTAACACTAAACCCCATTGAGGACGGCTTACACACAAACTCAAAGGTTTTAACGTTTTAAACCATCTTCACTTTCAGTGGTAGCAGTGAATGCTCAGACTGAACCATGCACTCACCCTGTCAGAACAAATGTTTAAACATAAAGGACCCAAAGAGAGTACACTGGTGGATTTTAATACAATTTACAAATCTGTAAATTCTTCTTTATTTCAAAGCAGTGATCAAAGACTTTTACCACATCACCATGAGCATACATTAAACAAAATTAAACAACATGAGTCCTTCTTACATGAAGGTGATACAAAGGTAGACCTGTTAGCCAGGGTCTTGTGTGAAGCTCTGAATCATCAGGAGAAAGAGTTTAGAGGAACTCAAAGCTTATAGATCAGCCACGTCTGTCCCGCAGCGCTCGGATTAATTTACCATCTGATCCACTGCACCTATTGGGTTACATTACAGCTGAATTTCCATCAAACAGGCAGTCACAGACGATGGTAACATTTCATTCAGTATTTGCACGATTTAACAGGAAATAATCTTCTTCCTGTCTGTTTTACTGCTCTGGTTACAGGACCACATGATCAGGACATGGCCTTTAAGCAGTGACTGCTGATCGAGATAATATTTGATAGACACACACTTTGCTTGTTTTAGTCAGATAGGCATTTGCGTTCATGATTTCTAAATGTTTCAACTCTGTAAAGCCTTACTGGGCTCATGAATACCAAACATACATTAAAAAATCTAATTGGAACTTTGATTAGATAATATGGGTTTCCCACCATAGAAATTTTGGAAAAAATAAGGATAAAAGTCATTAATTCATTTATTTGCCAAAATGCGCGTCCAATTAGGGTCATTTGGAGGCTGAAGCCTATCTCATCCGACTCTGGCCAAATCAGGGTACACCCTGAACAGCTTGCCAGTCCCTCGCAGGGCCAACACATACATCCACTCACACTCAAATCTAGGAGCAGCCAATGAAGCAGGCAATTAATCTAATGCGCATGTCTTTGGACTGTGGGAAGAAACTGGAGTGCCCAGAGGAAACCCATACAAGCGTGGGGAGAGCATACAAACTCCAGGCAGAAATGCCCTTGCTGAGCCTGGGACTCAAACCCAGGACCTTCTTGCTTTGAGGCTGACATTCTGTTGATGACCCATCACTGCTGTTGGCACATTACGGATGTGTCAGCGAAGCAGGCTGGAAAATATCATCCTTTTAATGAAGTGTAATCAACTGACGTGTGTCACTGATAGGCTGCAGGAGTTTGGGTCGGAAAGAAATCAGACCAGGAGTCATTTCATCATCCAGCCTGTGTATTTTTCTTATAACCGTTGGTTAATGCACATTGCTTCAAAAAACTCCCAAAATGCCTTTTGTTATCAGTAAAATCTTTTAAAAGTGAAACTTTATTCTGATGCCGTTTCGTCTTTGAAAGACAGGGATTCAGTTATATCAGTCTGTGATAGAGTTACTACGTAAAAGCTACATAAAAATCAAAATTTTCACAGCCACAACAACTGTATTGATGATTAGAAGTCAGTATGAGAAATACATTTTCACTCTAGAGTTTTAAGAACAGTTTAATGAAAGGTGTTTAATGATCTACAGTTCTTGCTGGAACAACATAGAAAATTAAAAATTGGAGCAACAATTGAAAAATGAAATTGAATCGTGTACAAGATGTTGACTCTAAAGCTACTTAACATTTCCTGGATTAAAACCAATCTACACTATACTCATACTATACTACTGGTAAGTGGTAAACTTAATGGTTTGAGAAGCAGATTCGGGACCGAAAGGTCACTGGTTCAATTCCAGTAACAGCAGGAAAAATGTGTGGTGGATGGGGAGAAATCCCCCCCTTCACGGCTGAAGTGGCCTTGAGCAAGGAACCTAACCCCCAACTGCTCTCCGAGTGCCAAGTTCATCGAGCCTGAATTCTTTGATGCATGGACTTCACCTATGAAAAATAATATCCTCCATGAAGTTGATTCTACCCTGTGATGGCCTGGCGAACTATCCAGCGTGTACTCTGCCCTCGCCCAGATTCGGCTGAGATGGGCGCCAGCGGTTCAGAAAATGAACGAATGAATGAATTGGTTCTAACTTTCTCAAAGAGCTGGTGACAGAACTGCTTTGCAGAATTGAGCCTTGTCATGGACCAATTTTTTAAACTTTACACCAGAAACTTTAAATCGGATTTGGATCAGGACTATTTCCAGACAATCAATAACTTTTTCTACTCCGTGGTAAGATGCATTATCTTCCTGAAAAAATACTTAAACACCATCAACTTATTTTCTATTGATGGAATGAGAAAGTGTTAAAATCTCAGTGTAGTCCTCTGCACTGACTGTTGAGGCAATGAGTGCCATCTCCCCTGGTCCGTCTCCTGACATATAACCCCATATCATAATTTAAAGTTTGCTGCAGGCATCATCTTTATAAGTTTCTTTAAAATAGCACCAGACAAAAGTTCCAGCATCATCTCCTTGGCCAGTGCAGAGTTATGTTTGATTGCTGAACATCACTTTTATCCAATCATCCACACGCAATAATTGCTTCTCTTTAACGGACTGTTACCTTGTTTTCATCTGAGTAGGTGTTAGTGCTGATTTTTCTTCAGCTTTTCTACAGTAAATATAAATGCCTATAAATTACAGCTCATAGTTCTGACACAAACAACAACTCTTGTTTCTGCTAATTTGTTTGTCATTTATTTTGTTTTGCAGTTTCTATTTTTAAGATATATTTCTTTTATTGCATTCTGAAATTTTGAGGTCTTACTTGGTGTACCCATGTGTCATCCTTTCGTAATCTTCCCATTTTGTTTAGACTTGTAACAAATTTTAGACACAACTGACTGAAAACAACCTGCATCTATTTTCACACTCTGTGTTGGATTTACCTCTTGACCTAGGGTTGGGTGATATGAAAGTATATACCATCTTGATGGTATAAATTGTCCACTGGTAGAGATTATACAGTGTTTAGACAGTGGAGGTAAAATAAACAAATAAGCACTTGCACAAGTGACTAATTAAATGCCGTTAACAGTATTTTGTCAGAGGTATTTACACATGACAAGAAATCTAGACAATGCAAGGAAATTACCCATGCCATAACGACACACATATGTAAGGACATGTTCCTGAAAAGCTGGAGTTCAGAGAGCACCAGCCAGGTTTATATGAAGAATGCAGGGTCAGAATTTTAAAAGGTTGTTTTTGTGTTAAATCTAGAGTGAGAGTGCCAGGTATTTACACACTAGTTTATTTTGGCAGCATTTTAAAATTAAACAACAGCAGATGCAGGTACACCCTTTTTTTGATATGCAAATTTTGGTGATGTGATTTTGACACTGACTGACTGGAGCCAGACTAGTCTGGTATTTTCATTTGTGTAGAAATACACAAATAAAAGAAGAAAATCAAACATGATAAAAAAAAGTCTGCTTATATAAGCCATTATTTAAATTACTTGAGAAAAATTCTAGATTGTGATATTATATACTGTTACCGTGATATAAGATTATTTATATCTTAATAGTAGATTTTTGTCATACCGCCCACCCCTACTATTGTAACTATTGTTATTGTTGGTTTACTCTGTTTTCTTGTAATTAGTCAAGTCTGACAGCTTGATAAGGTCTGTAAGCACTCACTTTTTAACTGCAGGCTAATCTGCATTTTTAGTGTTGTATTTGTTTTAGAAATGCAAATCACAAGGGGATATAATTTTTTCCTCAACACTGAGTGACGTTGCCTCTAATAATCTGGAAAACATATACGCCATTTAAATAATAAAATTTTATTTGTTCGAGGTGTGGTTTGAGGTATTGAACAAAAATGGTGTCACATTTGTGGGTTTATTTGCTGCAAAGCACAGAAATTAAGGTGAACATCCTCTAAGTGTGGTGATCCCATCATTTTTGCCGGGAGTTGTAAATGGCATGTCTGAGCTTAAACTTCCCTGACTGTCTGCTCTCCAAGTTGAACTATAATAGTTATTGGTTTTATGCACAGCAAATTTAAGCACACACACAAGCTACTTCCCTTCAAAACTTTCTGCTTGTCATCGTGACTCTTGTCATGGACGTCATCTCAGATTGAAACTCTGATCTTCCCCTTAAATGAATTTGAGGAACCAGAAAATACATTTCAGTAAATTAAAGACTAATTTCAAATTCTGACTTGTGATAGGAACACCGGTGAATATTAATACCAGTGATGAGTGTCTAAACCAGTACATAAGTACGCGATCTAAGACCCACTGCCAGTTTGTTTGTTTAGTCAGTTGTAGACACAATGTCATAAGGTGCAATATTCATAACCTCACTATTTACATCAGCACTGCACCATGTGCACAAATAGCATTCATTTTTGAGGACATACATAAATAACACTCTAAAAGACTACAGGCTACACAGGCACACAGCGATATTGTGTATGCAGAGCAAAGTTGATCAAATCCTCTTTTTTGTACTTAATGTATTTTGTTTATTTTGTAATGTATCTTTTCTAAACAAAATCCACAGCAGAGAGCAGAGGTTCCCATCCCTGGTCCTGAAATATCCCCTGTCCTATACATTTTTTTGTCTTGTTAGGTAGGAAGGTTAATGAATGCATTAGGTGAGCACTTCTTCTCTTGGGCTGTAGTAAATACGCTTATACGGTATTATGTAATGTTCATGAAGGCCCTGTGGATTTCATTTATCAGTTAAGAGGGTGGCCGGCACAGTGGCGTAGTGGTTAGCACGTCTGGCTCACAGCAAGATCCTGGGCTTGAGACCTGGACAGGGCATTTCTGTGTGGAGTTTGTGTGGGTTTCCTCCAGGTACTCCGGTTTCCTTCTACAGTCCAAAGCCATGCACAGTAGGGTAATTCTCTTTTTCAAACTATCCCTAGAGGTGAGTGTGAGTGTGAATGGTTGTGTATGTGTTGGCCATGTGATGGTCTGCTGAGCTGTTCCGCCAGTGATGGCCGAGATAGCCTCTCCGCGACCCTAAAAGGATTAAGCAGTTTGGCAAATGAGTAAGTGAGTGAGGTTAGAGGGACTCTGTCTATAAAGCACTTAATAAATGCTGGTCTAAAGGATGTGCTGTACTGTTTTGATAAATAACACAAGGCTAAGAGTAAAGATTAATAGTCTTAAACACCAATTTATTGCCTAGTAGTCACAGCATTGGGCGGCGCAGTGGCAAAGTGAATGAATGAATATATTTTATAAAAAAAGTGCCAACATGTACATAAATAAATATAAATTATACAAAATGTACATGTATACACTTTAATAAAAAGGAGAACTAAAAAGTAAGTCATTATAAATAACATTTCCAGTTGACTTTAGTGAAGCATGTACAAAACAACTACCATACAACTAGCACTAGCTATTTAAGTATAACATTATCACATCAGCTTAATTATCACCAAAACTATTGCACATATCACATTTGTTGAAAGAAAAATTGTTTAAATTTTACTTTAAAGACATCTTTACTCTGAGAACATTTAATACTGAAAGGTAATGAATTCTACAATGTTATATTGTTATATTAAAATGAATTTAAATGAGTCCCTGAGATTTGACTTTAGGTAAACAAAATGAAAGCTGATTGTACCTGGAATGTAATAACATTGACAAATTGGTTGAATGTGGATTTAGCCAACCTAGTTTGTTAAAATCAGAGAATTCTATGTGATGCCTATTACCCTTTCCTGAAATGAACCTAATGACTTTATTCTAACAGGTTTGCAGCTTACACTTTAACTTTTTAGTAAGACCTCTGTACCAAGAATTACAGGCATTTTTTTTTTATATAAAAAGTGTAAGTTCGGTATTAACTTTTAAAATGACAGATGCGCCAACACTATTACCAGACATATCTCGATCAAGGAAGGTGCCTAAATATTTGACTTTATCTTTGGCCAAAATAGAAACATTATTGCAATTGCAAGATGGATAATTTACTATATTTTTTTAGTCTTGTTTTGGAACCTAACAGAATACTTTCAGTTTTGCCAAGGTGTAATGATAATTTGTTTTCCTCTAGCCCAATACTAAGAAAATGCAATTCAGACGATAACTAAGATCTTTTCCACTGACTAACCGAGCGGAATTCTCTGTGTAAAGGTAGAGGTCACAATTTATAGTGGTTAGCAGGTCCACTTCACAGAAAGAGGGTCCCGGGTTTGAGTCCCAGACTTGGGTGTTTCTGTGTTGAGTTTGTATGTTCTCTCCCTGTGTTTGTGTGCGTTCCCTCCGGGTTCTCCGGTTTCCTCCCTCAGTCCAAAAACATGCACATTACGCAAATTGGCTATTCCAAATTGAACCTAGGTGTGGATGTGAGTGTGATTGGTTGTGTGTTGGCCCTGGATGTGTCCTGCCTTTGCCCAGTGTAGGGTGTGATATGCACCAACCTCCCCACAACACAATGGGCAAAATGGAGACATTTGGAAACAATGCTGTTTGCTGCATTAAACTAAATGAACTGCAGAGTAGACGATCTATTTCTGTTCATACTCAGTGTATGAAAATAGTCATGTGATATGCGTTTTCAGGCGTATTTTATGAATGGAGATAATTTCTGTCACAGAGTTAAAACACTTACCTGGATGGAGATAATTTTTGGTTGAAAATGCAATTTTTAACCTGAAAAGTAGGAATGTGGGCATAGCCTTAGTAGATTGCGTTTTTGTGGTCTTTTCTGTGAACCGTCTGGGTTTAGGGCATTCACATCTCAGCCAGTTAACAAATTCTGTGGTTAAACATTAAACCCTCTTCAGTGAGTGCCGGCCATTTCCCAACAATCACACACTCATGTCTGCGCCTACACACGAATTCAGTGAACCGTACGTGACTACTGTAACTTCAGAGTTGACCACAGAGCCAAAGGATTGCTAGGACTGAAATAGATCAGAGACAGTAGAAGGTACAGTAGATAAGGAATTTAATCATCTATAATATAAAATCGACAGAAGAGAGTGATCTCTAGTAGCTATACATAAATTTCTCTTCGTACTGATCACTCTAATTGATGTCAAACAGAAATTCTTACATCGCTTCCAAGTGTATGCTATTTAGTAATATTATTTTTAAATGAATCCGCATGGCTAAGTTCAGGAATCAAAAGGCAGCTTTAGGCCACATCCTTGTTTTGGTGTCAGTAATGAAAAATGACATGGAGTGTAGGGTGGATCCCAGGATAAAGAGGTGAATTAAAATTAGCTTGGGAAGAACTTAGAGTGATATGATACCGTACGAAACAATGCTATTGTTTCAGTGCAGTCTAGTATCTGCTTACAACTTATAATTTTAGCAGAGCTCATTAACGGAGCACCACAGTCATGGAACATGGCTTGGATGGTTGTCTCGTGTCCTGTCGGGTATCTGCATGTGCCTACCTCGAGAAACCCAACAAGGTTACAGTGTCGCTAAGTTAATATTGATTGGCCGTTTTGTATCACTCACATTCATGATGACAGGCAGCAATAAAAAAAAAACACAGATTGGTGACCCTTCACAGCAAAGTGGATATTAAGACAGAAATTATTAATTTTGAGTTATTGGTATCATTTTGTAGCTGATATGCGGAGCTTTAAAATGATACCAAATTTTCTAACATATATTGCTAGTTTTGGAGTAAATAAGCAAAACGTTCAGCCTTTTAAGCATGCATTTTTACAGAAAAATCATGTTTAAAGTTCAACAAAGTATTTAATAATTTCCGACTTAATACCCACTTTGCTGTGAAAGGTCACATGTATTATTAATAACGAAACTGGAAAAATTAAACTGAAAAAACAAAATAGAGGCTCATAAATCATAATTTAAATTAGGTGCCTTGACAGGACATGAACTATCAAGACAAAAGATACAAATGAAAGCGGAAATCAGAAAGACAGTAAAAAGCAAACCCAGCTCCTAATTACGGCCACGGGGAGGCTGGCACCCATCTCTGGGCGAGGGCAGAGTACACCCTGGAGAGCTCACCAGGCCATCACAGGGCAGAAACACGCTGACGGCTATGCAGCCTACTCTTTACGAAAGTCAGCAATGGTTCTTTTACATGCCTCTCACCACAGACAGGGAGAGACATGGCCGGCATTTGATAACTCAGTTAGCTGCACTGGGGGGACAGCAGTGACAACCTGTTGATAGTGGGGCTTGAACCCAGTTCTTGGGATCAGTAATCCAGCACCTTACCACCAGGCCACCCCTGCCCACACAGCAGAAATGTAAGGGTTAAATTATTTTTTAGGCAAAGTGCTCAGATATTTAAAATAGATAAATAAAATAAATAAATACATAAGCTGGCTTCTCTGCAATTTTTTCTGATGGCATTTATGAAAGAGTGATTCAAATACAAAATAAAAAGAACAGCCGGCATCATGTGTTTTTGGGATGACTGGTCTACCGAGTACACACATGTACACAAGGCAAATGGTGTAGGATGTGTATTAAAGCATATTTAAAGTGCACTGTAGTTGTTTCACCTCCACTAGATTAGAGCCACTAGTGATATCAGGTATCACTGAGAGACACCCGTATCAAATGACGATGAGCATTAATGTTAAACGTGGTTGTGGTCCTGGTGCAGTTCAACAAATCTCCCTGTTTGTGTGAAATAAAAGTATACAACCATAATCCACTATAAGAGAATGATTCAAAGCAAATGAATGATGTAGGTTAAAAGTAAGCATGCTTTTATGAAGACATTTCAAACCTTACAATACATCTACACTGGCTTTGCATAATGAGACACCTATTACTGTGTCTCAGTTCGACTACTTGCGTACTAGGTATTAGATATAAAGGCATTCAGACTGAACATGCAGTGTGTACAATGCTGTACACTTCTCACCCTCAATGCTTGCAATCTTGGCCACATATGGAAGGGGTGGATCTTTCAACTTTTGTGAAAATGGTAGTGGAAGACGAAGTGTCTAAAATAATGATTTAAAAAATGATAAGCAAAAATTTTGCAATTGATGTGGTCAAATTGCACATTTGTCATTTTCAGTAAATGAGCGATGCCATTTCCAGTCCGCATAATGATGCCATCTCTGTCCTCTGAAAATCTGTATGCTATGCAAGCAAGTACACAGGGTGCATAAGGGTACTACATTGAAGCCTACTTAATGGATGTACATGAGACACTTGAAATATCCAATCAGCCAATCATATGGCAGCAGTGCAATGCATGAACTGATGGAGCTACAGACAAAGTCGTGATCTTTAGTTAATGTAAAGCGTTTGTTTGCAAAAACAGATAAATCCAGTTGTTTTAATTATAGTTTATATATTATATATACTAGTAGCTTTAAAAAAACTCTTTCCAGTAGTTTTTAAATAAAGCTACTGAAAAAGTCCTTTTTCTCATAATTAAAATAATTGGACTCTTTGTTTTTGCAAAGAAACTCTTCAGGTGTACATCAAACTAAAGAAAGAGGGAAAATGTAATTCCTAAGTGACTTTAACAATGCTATGTTTGTTGGTGGAATGCTGGCCAGACGGTCTGGTTGCAGAAACCTGCTGATTTTCAGGAAGGCCAGGTGATGTTTTCTAGGTCTTGTTCAGTGCTCAGTGTGGACTGAATCCTGTTCGTAATTAACAGTAGAAGAATCCTGGGTGGCCTTCTGCGGCTGTAGCCCATTAACCTCAAGGTCTTGGTGTGTGTATATTCTGACATGCTTTTCTGCTCACCACATTTGTAAAAAGTGCTTAATTGAGTCAGTCATTTTCAGTCAGCTTGAACCAGTCCGTTCGTTCTCTCTCATCAGCAAGGTCCTTTGACCCACAGAACTACTGCTGTCTAGATTTCTGTTCGTTTGTGAAAATCCTATAATGAACAGGAGAAAAACTCATAGCAGAATTTTTGGTGCCTATGTGCTGAGGTCACTTTGTTCCTGTTTTGAAGGTCTTGACCAGCACCTTCAGGATTTTACAAATTGCATGGCTAATAGAGCAGGTATAAAGGTGTTCATATTAAAATGGTCCCTGAATGTGTGTAGTGTACGTGGTTACTTTTAATAACATTTTCTTTATAATTCTCAGTTCAAACAGTATGAGTGGTTATCAGAATATTAGTTGTAATAGCCAGTAATTTGGTTGCCAGAAAACTGAAATAACTCCTATAAAATAGTTAGTGCTAGCAGTCAGTATTGGTTTGTCAGTAGATTGGTGGAAATATTTTAAGTGTTAAAGATGAATCATGTATTTTTAGGAGCAGTCTTAGCCTACACGCAGAGGAAACAATGTTCAGATAGATGCCTAGATAATCTTTAATCTGTGGGTCACTGTGTACAGACACTGAATAGGGCCTATACATGTACTCTTCGGGCTGTTGTTGACAAAGTAATCAATGTCAACTGTTTAAGGCGGACACTGCTTTGATTGGACAAATTTCAGCCATTCATATAGGTTGGACGTAAGCCTGTTGTGATAATCTATTAATCGCCCAATTGTACAATTACTGCAAATAATCACAGTCATTTTCCATACATTACTGACATTAATTGCTGTAATTATTGTGTGCTTATTTGCATAAGGGCAAAAAAAGCTATGTTGAGAGCATTTTCCTGGTACTGCTGCAGCACACTTTCCCTCCACTCTCCTCTCCTGTGTCCTGTTGGAGAGGACACAAAGGCAGTCTAATTTATAAAAAAAAAAAACAACAACAATATATATATATATATTATTATTTATTTATTTATAAAAATTTTTTTTTAATAAAATGACAAAAGTATACATTATTATGATAATCTCTGTGACAATATATCATCTAATAAAAAAATTAATGCTGCAGGCCTAGTTGGATTTATCAATTTTGTAGTGTAGTCAGCTAAAAGTTAAAACATATCACTAAACAGAGCACTAATCTCACTGTGATTGCTAGGAAATTGGGACTAGCATGCACTAGTAGGAATGTGTTTGTAGAAACCCGGAGTCTTGCACTTGTATTTAAATCAGTTCCTGTGCATGGATTAGATTCGGCCTCACTTTGAGTAAAAATCTGCCAGATGAATGCATGCAAGTGTTACAGTCCTGTGGTTTTCCCATTATTGTACCTGTAGGAAGGTAAGCAATAACACACAGTATGATTAAGGGATGATTAGAGCAGCCTTTTATACATGTATTAATTCCAAAATTTTACTATGTACTAATTTATTATTCAAGCTAGGAAGTGATTGAGAAAAGGCAGTGCTGTCATAGCCTGCTGGTGAAGTAGATGTAATAAGGTTCCAGAGAAGAATGTAATGTGTAATGATGCAGTGTTCAGTATGATGCACTGCCTTGTTTGTAAACCAGCATTACCTGCACCAGGAAGGTGCTAGTTTTTGTATTTTTCTTTTTTTTTCGTATTCAGTGAATGACATTTCCTGTCAAGTTTAAGATCAGCAGAAACACTGCGTTGAAGGTTTCAGAGGAGTGTTAATGGTTCTGTGGCCTTTCTTAAGCCTTTCTCTAACTTTTTTTTTTTTTTTACAGCATCCGGTGTCATGAAACTTAATCCACTCCAGGCTCCGTTGTATGTAAGTATGGCCTCTGTGCTCCAACAGTGCACCTGCAGGTTTAGATGTGGACATAAATGTGTAACAGACTGTTCTGAATGTGGAAAATGATAACCAGTGAAAAAACCTACCTCAGATGTAATAGTCTTATAGAGATCTAGAAGCATTAGCCCTCACATGTATAAAAGCTCAGCAGTCCGAGTTTTCTAAACCTGTTACAGATCCTTAGTTGAAGTTTCACCTGTCGTGAGTGTGGATCTGAATTGTTTAGGTGAATGCAAGCTTATCTGTCCAGTGCCTACAAGACTAGAGAATTTAGAGTAGGTCAGAAAGAAAAGGGGGTTCACACACTTTGATTTTTTTTTTTCTGGTTAAGCATTAAAGGTTGACACTATTCAGACTTTATTAAACAAAGAATTTTATCCAACCAGACCTTTACAGATTTGAATGCCCTTGTTGTATAGTTTTGGCACTTCTCATCTCCAGGGTTCTGAATTCAGTCTTGAGCTCAGGTTACACTCTGTGTGGACTTTTAGGTGAACAATGAACATGCAGACGGCTGTCTGATGCTTGGAGGTGGGCTGGTCGTCTATCCGTGGTGTATTCCGGCTATGTTTCCCGGATAGGATCTGGATCCACCCACTTTAATTATAAAGCACTTGCTGCAGATGTGTGAATGAGAATATGAGAATAACGATTTAGATTAAAGTCGAATAAAAACTGCCCGCAATTGCCATGATATTGCAAGTCATAAATGTATAAAAGGCAGTTAAAGTGATTATTGTTCCACTTGTAATGACCAGGAAGAAAAAAGACTTGGAGGTCTTGTAGGTAGAGATTGTAATGGGTTACACTGTAATGACTACATTGTGGAGGGGAAGTAGCCGTTCCCTACTGTGGATGGTGGGTGGGTTGCTGGGGTCATGACACTGTCATTCCGAGTCTCACCTTGTGCACTGTGTGCATCAACAAAGACATGGTCCTGTTAACGGGGGTTTCCCAGCTGCTCTGAAATCTGAATCCCCTTCAAAGACACCTCACATTGTACAGTTAAGAAGGAGAAAAGCTGTCAGATCACTCGCAGGGAGAACAGCACCCATGTCACGGATATGGAATTGGTGGATTATAACGACTTGCTATGTATTGGACATCAAAGAAAGATCGCCTCTACTTGTCTTCCTGTTTTTTCTTCGTAGGGAATACAGAGTGATATTTTGTTTCTATAAAGACTGTGGACGCTTTCAAAAAAGACTTATTCACACAGAGTCATTACAAAGCATGTAAAGGCAATGTGTCATGTAAGGAAATCAGTATAGCTAAGCAAATCAGGAATGAATGAATCATATAGAATAATAATCAACTGATTCATCTGTGTATAGTAATTTATAATTCATTAATATGATAATAACAAATATTAGTAGATAATATACGGGGAAGTACGAGCTGACTGGTCCACTACCTCCGGATCAAAAAACATTATCCGGAGTAAATCAGTTCTAGGACACTCGCAGAAAGGGGACATCTTGTTTTAATTTGTTTTGCTTGTGGTTCTGTGTAGTATATATTTTAATTCCTGAAGAGGGTAAAAGAAAGCAGTGTTCCTCAGGCTTAGTGGATGTTCATTATGACTTTGTGTTACTGAATCTCTGAAGTTAATGAGTTTTAAAAAATAAATTGTTAATTTTGTTTTGGTTTATTTAAGATCATCATTATTGTTTGAAACATCTATGGTTTTACTGATTTCCTTCAGATGTTCCACAGACTTAAAAATATCCATTGCACTGAATAAAAAAGAAAAAGTCGACTGTTTTATCTGAGATGTTTTTTTTTCAGTAGTGAAAGGTGAAAGGTTTAATTACCCTCCTCTAGTTCAGCATGTGTTCTACTGCTCTGCATGAGGTTTTGTGCAAATCCTCTCTGTGGTAATCTCTGTAGGCCAACATCAGTACGATTTCCTGTTAAAACAACAACCTTTAGATAAAACTCTTTTTTTTGTCAAACTACAGTTATGATGTGGAAAGCTGTCAACAATTGTTTGTGATTTTGGTGATCATTCTTATGTCTAAATCATTGTTTTGTAGCTAAAAGCCTAATCAGAAAAGCTTATGGTATTGAGACTGCTGCTGATTGTTTAGTGTCGAGTAACATTTGTTTTTTCATAAGGGTTTGCAGCGCACATAATCATATTGTGTCACACACCACGTTGCTGTAAAAAATTTAATGATTTAGAGTAATTTACTGGAAGCAGAGTTGAATGTACAGTAAATAACTTTTAAAAGATTTATAGTAAAGTGTGTATGTATAGTAAATTTATATAATAAAAGTAATAGAATACAGTTATGCATATGTGGCTGATGTTTATAAGTGATAAAGCTCAGTAGAAGGTTAAGCAATGAATACAGATGCATGCCACACTTTACAGATATTTATTTATAAAAAAAATTTAAAACCATGTATCATTTTTCATCCACTTCACAATTATGCACCACTTTGTGTGGTCTATCACATAAAATCCCAATAAAATATTTTTATGTTTGTGGTTATAATGTGACAAAATTAGAAAAAGTTCAAGGGGTTTGAATACTTTTGCAAGCCAGTGTATACTTAAGCTTTGAATGTGGTTAAAAACACACCTTGATGTATCTTTATGTTTCCATCTAATATATACTAAACTCTGAATGAGTAGGTCAAACAAACACCACTGTCTACACAGCGTTTACTTCTGCTTGGAGTGGGGGCCGGTGGAGTAGTAATTTGGGTGCTGGGCTCAAGATCAGGAGGTTGTGGGTTCATATCCCCATTAGACCCCAACAAGCTAAGATCCCTGGGCAAGGTCTTAACCACAAGTGTGTCTCTGTCGACCCAGCAGTATAATTGGGTGCCAGTAAAAATACTGGGAAGGTAACCTGTGATGGACTAGCGTCCCATCCAGGAGGAACTGAACTCCTAGTCACTTCATGCTACGGAAACTGGGGCTAAGCACTGGCCTTATTTTTTTGAGCGAGTGTGCAGGTGTTTGTAAAACATAGTGCTAATCTAATCTAAGTACTGCCGAAAAAGGTAGGTTTGCAGATAATTGCTTAATAATGAGGTTCCTGCTATGGAAACAGGGGATAAGCACCGGCCTGATGAATCACTAGGCTCGGGTGTAAAAGCCCAACAGATTTACATTACCTTCTGCTTGGAGTGCACAGCGCTCACCGCCGGCCTCCAAAATATGTAAAAATAAGCGATAAAAAATGTTTGCTTTTCTTTATGTTTTCTTGTATGATATGCATATGCATATAGTGTGATTTATGAATAATTTAAACTGATTACTGAATATTATATTGTACTGAATACCTCTATTAATAATCTAATAATAATTATGTATGCAGTGTTTTAATACAGCAAATGTACAATATGTCATAAAGGTAATGTTTTGTCTTGGAGGCCTGAAAACAGAGACGCATAATTAACAACTCTGATTTTTTATTACATTTGTAGTTATAACAATAATAATAATCATAATGATAATATTAATAATAATAATGATACATTGTAAATATGTCGTTTCGTACATTAGGGCAGTTGTGTGCTCACCGTTCAGCTCAGCGATGATGAGCTATGCGAGAAAGTGGACGGAAAGTGGAAGTTTTTCCTGCACTTCTCTGGATCTACTCAGAGACACGTCAGCAGCACATTGAAGATCAGCCATGACACCCTACATCTGGTGTGTCCAGGTGTGTACTGTCCCTTCATTTATACAGTGAAATCTGAAAAGTGCGATGCTTATAAATAATATCGAAATATTACAGTGATACATAAATACAGGTCCGCTGATCAGATCTGCATTTGATGTAGCAGGAACTTGATCCTTTTGAATTTAAAGACACAAGTGAAAAAGGGCAAAAGAAAATACACAAGAACGTATAAAGAAGCATAAGAGGACCAGATGAGCTAAGTGAATTAAGAAATCAGGAAACTAAGATATAATTACTTATGCAAGAAGCCCTGAGTGAGCCCAGCTTCTTACAGTGGCATAGGGTGAACAAATAAGACATGAGTGTTAATAGTGAACTAAGGTCTTCCTTTTTTTTTTATGTATTTTTATATAGGTGATGCACTCATGTGCCTTTGCAATAATAGATGTACATGCATTAGATGATATAGTGGACATTTATCATTTACATATTTACAGCATGATTTAACATCTATCAGTCTTACTGTATTGTTACGGTATAATACTGCTCCACTGAAAATCATTAGTAGGTAACTAGTAACTTGCTAGTCACAGAGCAAAAGTGGCGCCTTACTTAATAAAACCAGAGTATTCTTTTTGTTTTTCTCCAGCAGTAATCTTTATTTGACCATCAATTCAAACTCCCAATGCATCAGACTGTAGCTAGCTGGCTAGTAGCTTTCGAACATGCATGATCTCACTTTGGTTAACCCTGTTTTTCACCATAACAGCTGGCGGCCAATTAAATGTGATTCAGCAAGCTGAGAGACATGTTCATCTGACATCTGGGCGGTTAAATTTGGAGAATGACTTCTTTGGCCTTTTATGAACATCATTATAGTGCAATTACTGCACAAAACAATGTTCTTTGACATGCATACCATCAGCTGCTACATGTACACGATATGTTAAACAGCTACACTCTTGGCACCATTGTAAAACGATTCAATTAAACCCAAAATCCACCGCAGCTTAAAGTCTGGCCATGGTCAGGTCAGAGAGGGAAAACCAGGGAGGAAAACAGGAAGCAAGAACTGTGGAAAATGAGGAAGTAAACATGTTTTTTTTCCACCTTTTTTCTTTCTTTGCACAGGGAGTGAGAGTTAAAATATCACCGCTACTGGAATAGCAAACTTAACTAATCATAAAATTATTTAAAAGATTTAAAATATTTATTTATTTATTTATTTATTTTGTCGATCAGTCATAGCTTTAAAAAACATGAGCACTGACAGGTGAAGTGAATAATATGGATTATCTCATTACAGTGGCACCTGCCAATGATTGGGATTAATAAGGCAGAAAGTAAACAGTCAGTTCTTGATGTTGATGTGGTGAAGGCAGGAAAAATGAGCAGGTGTAAGGATCTGAGTGACTTTGACAAGGGCCACATTGTGATGGCTAAACAACATTAATCTCTTAAACAGCAGGTCTCGTGGGGTGTTCCTGGTATGCAGTGGTAAGTACCTACGAAACGTGACCCAGTGAAGGACAATCAGTGAATTGGCAATAGTGTCATGGAGGCCCAAGGCTCATCGATATGTGTGTGCTTTTGTGTGTGTGTCTAGCTATTCATCACAGTGTGGGGACATAAATCTGTTTACACAGTCACATTATGGGGACTTGGCTTCCTTATGGGGACAAACAACAAGTCCCCATGACGTAAATCATTACAGTTTAAGGTGAAGATGTTTTAAGATAAGGGTAAGGTTAGGGTAAGGTTATAGTAAGGCAAGTAGTGGTTATGTTTATTGTTAGGGAAATTTCTCCAGGAAATTAATGCAAGCCTTTGTATTGTCCCCACAAGTTATGGAAACGAGACTGTGTGTGTGTGTGTGTGTGTGTGTGTGTGTGTGTGTGTGTGTGGATTGAAGGCTGGTTCATCTGGATTGATCGTTTGGAAGAGCTACTGTAGCACAAACTGCTAGAGCTGTAAATGCTGTTTATGACAACTGTATTTCTTTATTTCATATTTAAAGTATTACAGCTTTTTATTTGAGACATGAAATAAATGACACAAGTTTGCAGCTAAAATGACAAGTTTGCAGCTAGATAAATGAGATGTGCTGCTGTTTTGGCAGCGCTGAGCTTGCAGCGTTGTTCAGCAGAGTGCACACTACATGACTTTTAAACTCTCCAGATCACTGACCCTTTCACACTACACAACTTTGTGCTATCAGTTGTTCGGTGGATAGATGCAGAGGCGTTGCTCACAGAAGAGTACATGTCCAGTGATCCCTGATGAATCCCACTTTGGTGAATTATTTGTGTAAAAGACAAATAAGAGTAAACAGGAGGAAATCTTGGTTGTGGACCTGAGACCTGAGTCTGTTCTGCAAAACGAACTGGAGGGATTTAGTGTGTACAGTTCTCTTCCATGCAGATAGATACTGATAATGATAGAACTGAATACAGTGATCTGGTGGGTTGTGTAAGAGGAAATTTAAATTAAATTTCCTGTCTGACTTGCAGACAGATTCACATTATACAAAGAAAACCAAATTCTCTCACTACACGAGTAATGACCGTGGCCATTGGCGGTGATTAGTCACCGAGCTGAGGCGGCCGAGCCACAAAATTAGCCTGTGACTTGGAATCTAGTGTGGTGTGCACTAGGCTTAAATTATGCCTGAGATCTAAAATGAGTATCTAATTTGCAAATTCAGCATTAACTCATCACTCTGTAGGCTTATCACTGACTATCTGACTACAGCTGAGAGCAGAAGTACATCATGTACTTGATGTACTTCAGCAGCTACTTACTAGATTTCTGTACGGTTAGAACAGTATTTTTTGCACTAAACAGAACAAACAGTTCACTTTCTCATACCTCATGTCATTGATCCACAGTAGAACTGAAGGAATGAGTACTAATAAAAAATACATATAAAATATTCAGCCTTAAACTGTCACTCAAATTTTTTGTGCAAAGTATAAAAGAGTGCATGAGTTTCTTTGTGCACTACAAGAAGAATGGCAAAGGAGCTAATTGCTTGGACCCCTTTACCCCAGTAAAACACACACACACACGCAGGTAAACAGCAAACACACACACACACACGCAGGTAAACAGCAAACACACACACACACA
>JAOUQZ010000004.1:7725922-7737048 GCA_028564935.1 Neosilurus hyrtlii
TCTTTTACATGCCTCTCACCATAGACAGTGAGAGACATGGCCGGCATTTGATAACCCAGTTAGCTGCACGGGGGGGACAGCAGTGAGAACCCGTTGATAGTGTGGCTTGAACCCCCGACCTTGAGATCAGTAATCCAGCACCTTACCACCAGGCCACCACTGCACTGCCATATTTAAATAAACCTAAAAACAACACAAAATAAGTTATAGCACAGCTAGGGTGAAACACATGAAGTAGTTAACAGGGTAGAAAACACGAGACACCTGACAGTAACCAGTAACAGTGCAGCTGTAAGAACATGTGACTGGGTGCAGTGGCTGTTGGGCAATGTAGTTCATTTTTAGTCTTGCTGAGGCGCCATATCTTGGCACTGATGTGACAGTAGTGATTGACAGGTCACTTTTACCAGCCTTTTCAAAGCTTATCTCTTAACTCGCTCGGTTTCCAGGAGATTCTACCCACTATGAATATGATCCTGTTAAATATTTTGTTAGAGTCTAGAGTGTGCTTTAGCTTTAATAGCTGGCAGAACCTTGTATGCTTTCTATTTTTGTTTTTCTGTCACAAATCTCCCCCTTCTTGTTGCGAAAAGTTGCTATGTTGTCACTAGTAAAACAAGCTACACTGCAAAGACATATTTTTGTACCAAGGAGAGTCTCCTTAAAAGACAATCAGATGATTTACACAAGCAGAAAAGTTACTCTTGCCTGTTCTGGTGACATCAGTCTGATTCAGTGCTATACTACATGCTTTTTTCATTTGGACCTCTGTAAAGAAAGTCCACTCCACCCAGGATTGCACAATCCCTGAGGTCAGATGGAACGGGTTTCACCCACTACACCTCATACAGAGCAAACTGACTTCAGCCGAGGTTGTTCAGCTTAGAGCAGATTTGTGATTTATAGAAATCTAGTTTCACTGTGTACCTGATTAACGGTGTGATGTTTATACAGGAATAGCCTTTTGAGTGTCTGTAGGAGCCAGTTGATATGTTTGGCTGGGTTTTATAATCAGATGGTATGTTTTGGGCAGGGAGGAGACGAGCACCCAGGATAGCACGGAGACACATAGACAACTCTCTCCTGGTGCCTATGTGGTGAAGCACCACCCGGATCTGAACACCTACACCCTGTCAGTGGTCACCAAGCCCGGCACAGTGACACCCAGCCTGCAGGCGGACGTGCAAGACTTGTGTCACATTATCGTACAAGAAACGACCCTGGTTGAGGTGAGTCATGCTGTATACGGCCTAAAGGTGAAATAATCAAAAGATATTAGAATTTCAAAAAAGGCATAATGTTCGACACTTTGAATATTTAATATTCAGCGTTTTGCACTATTTATCGACCACTATGGACATGTAAACACATATAGGATACAGGCCATGTTAACAGCTCTGTACAAAATCTACAAATTTCTTTATGAATAATCTTTTAAAGCATGTATTTAGACCATGCATTTAATTAAAAATGGATTATAAGGGGCAGAAACTTGTGGAGTCCATGAGAGCTTGAGTGCATACTGTTATTAATGCAAGAAAGGGAAAGAAATTCAATTATATAAAAAATTATATTGAAATTCATATATACTTCAAAGATTCAACTTTTCTTTACCTTCAGGTTGTTGTCAGTAATATAATTTTTAATGAAGCCTGTTGTTAAATTTGAAAAGAATGTAAAATTGAAGAATTTTCAAGAGTAATTTAATTCAAATATTTGGACTTCACTGTAGCGAAATAATTTGACCTTATTGTTTTAAGTTTGGTTTCCTTTCTCATTCGTACAAACGTTGAAACAATGTCTTCAATATAAATAAAAAAGAATGCAGTGCATTGAAAATTTATAAAGTTTATTTACAACAGAACAGAAAAATATAAAATGTTAATTCATTCATTTTCTAACCTGCTTAATCCTTATTAGTTTCATGGGGAGGCTGGTGCCTCTCAGCGTACACCCTGAACTGCTTGCCAGACCATTGCAGGGCCTACACACATACATACCATTCACACTCACTCGTACAACTAGGGACAGTTTGGAACAGCCTAATTTGCATGTTTTTGGATTGTGGGAGGAAACCAGAGTACCTGAAGGAAACCCACACAAGCACAGGGAGAGCATGCATACTCCACACAGAGATGCCTGAGCCCAGGAATCGAACTCAGGCCTTCTTGCTGTGAGGAGGCCGTGCTAAAAAATGTTCAATTTGTCCATCTGTCCATCTGTTCGTCCATCCTCCTTCCATCTATTAGGGTTTCGGGGTAAGCTGGAGCCAATCAGAGTTGACTTTGCGGAGGCTTACCAGAGTATTCAGAGGAAACTGCCTATAAAAATCTTCCTTTAAAAATCTTCTTATGCCTGTAGCATCATCAATGGTACTTAAAATAACTCCAAATAAGCCATAAGGTAAAATAGTCTCCATTGTACTATGCTAGAGTACTTTTATTAACCCAAAAAGTTGCATCATGATGACATAAGCACACTTGGGAACATAGAGCAGGCCAATGGGGTGGGAGTGGGGGTGGCTGTTCAAGGAAGATAAGTTTTCGGGTATAAGGCAGATGTTCCTGGTGTAAGTATGCCCTTAAAGGTCATTTGAACCTTTTGTTATGTATAATCTGCAGGAATGTGAATGTGCATCAGTGTTTTATATAACTTTAATGCCTGCTGCTGATAAGATTTATGATTTATATGATGTCGCATCATTGAAGTACCATTACTAGAAAAGCTATTCTTCATGTTATTCTTTTATTTAGCTGCCACACATCGCCCAAGAATGTACAGCCGACCCGGAGGCTTGTTCTGAACACTCACAGGACAACTCTGTCTGCACCGCACAGGAAGTATTCTTGCCTGTTTGTGACAATAGAAACAAAAACGAGTATCCAGGTCCACTCCAGTGTAAAGAAGCTGGCGGAGGTCTTGGCTTAAATGCCATAGCTTCTGCGTCACTCTCAGACAATGGCACCAGTGACGAGGAACAGTCATATTCTTGTGAAAACACTGCCCAAGATTATGGAGCTCAAGTACAGAGTGTAATTTCTCGCATACTAGGAGATAGCACTGACAGCCTACAGAACGGCTCTGAGAGAGAAAGTGCAGCCCCATCCTGTGGAAAGGAGCAAGAGGAAGCTGATAGGGCCCAGGAGCTGATCTGCGAGGCACAACAGAGTGGTGAGGGGCCCGAAAGGGAAGTCCAGGAAGAAGGGTGCAGCTGGGTGAGGGCAGATGAAGACCAGTGCTTGGAGCTATCAGAGTCAGCAGCAGGAGATATGGGAATCACTCAATCTACAGACACACCTGAAAGTTCTGACGTGGAATCTTGTTCCCAGGGAGAAGATGAGAGCGAGGTGGGGAATGGGAACAGCAGTTCTTTGGAGCAGGAGGAAATGGCGAAGGAGGACTCAGCAACAGACCAGTCTGAGAATTATCGGCAAGAATCAGACGAGGTGGATTTACCATCTGTGCATCCGTTTATTTCAGCAGATGCGATACCTCAAACGGATGACAAGCATGAAAGAAATGCCAGTCAGACAAGCGTCGGCTATGAACTAATACCTGAAAAACAGGAAAAGGACAATAATGCAATAGACAATAATGACACACAGGAGGTAGATACCCTTGATCCTATTCCTTGTCATGACGCTGAACCAGAAAATAGTTTGGAACAATCGGATCCAGCATGCCACCAAAGAGAGGAATCTGACACTCCTCCAGAGGAAACCTGTCAAAACAACAATATGGTTGGAGAACTTCAGATGCGCTTAGATGCAGAGACTGTTCCATGTAGTTCAGGTTTTATCATTGATGATACGTCTTCTCTGACACTTGATACTATTTCCCAGAAGAGCACTCACTTACCTGAGCCAGAACCTGAAGCAGCCACTGGGGAACCACTGGGAGAGTCAACAGTCATAAGTGAAACAACAGCAAGAAGTGAGAGTGAAGGACAAACTTTGGAATGCAGCCCTGATATCTCTCTGGCTGCACTTGGCTCGGAGCCTGAATCTTCCACCCCATCCAGCGAGAACGCTGTAGAACCTGACGAGATCGTGCAGGTTTCCTCAAACACGGCACAGACAGTTTATTCAAATGAACAACAGGACGACTTACAGCAGAACTGTGAGCATACGCAGGTCCCCGAAGAGACAGAAGACAGACAGAACAAGATTTCTTTAAAGTTTGATGACCAAACAGAAGAAGTTTCATTAATAAATGGAGATGGACTACGAGAAACGAATGACGTTCTTCCTTTAAAGAATACTGAAGTTCCTGAGCAAGGTGACAGAACTGCTTCTCCAAGCATTCCAGTTTCAAAAGAAACAGTGGAATTGAGAGATACTGAAGATAGACTTATAATTATCGAGGAAGAAGTCCAGGATCATTTGGACCACAGCGAGTCCTTGCTTTGTCATTTTTCCACCACGGATATTGTAGACGATTTACTCTCACTGGATAAGCAGTCAAGACTCAGAAGTGAGGATAGTGTGAAGCCTGAAGTTGTGGACACTGCGGTCACAGAGGTAACTGAGCTGAAAGAAACTCAGGAGGTTGAACAAGAAGAAGTCGTTGATGGACATGTCAAAGCTTTCCATCAAGGTGAGATGAAGTTTTCCCTTTCTAGCTCCTTTACAGATCCAATTAAAGATATGGGACTCTAGGCGGTTTGTTTTGACAAATATTCTGTATCCACCTAGCTAAGGATATCATGCCTTTAAGGCTAAAAACATTTGTAATGAATAATTTTTGTGATTTTTCTTGGAAAATATATTAAATTAAGGAGAGTTAGTTTTAGCAACTGGATTTCAGTTAACAGTAATTTGCCAGTTATTATTTTTATTTATTAAAGAATGACAAATCCATTTACCTTCTTTATTTATTTACCATACTTTATCCATTTACCTTCAATGTTTAATGCTTTGAAATGTTTGCAAAAGAAGTGAGTACCTCTTAGTACTGTTATGACAGCTATAAACATTTGTAGAATTAATAAGAGACGCTGGATCAGAAAACTTGCAGCATTGCCCCCAACTCTTGCAAACATCTAACACATGGAGACTCCTTTCAGAAATGCTGCATAAACAGAAGAAAACCTCACCATTAAACAACACACGCCTAATCTGATTATGTGTCGTATCCGCAAATACATGCTAGAACTAGTTCTTTCATCTAATGCTGTTATGTGAGATACGGTCATCTCTATTTTTAGAGTTGTGTTTATAGAGCACCTTCTTGATCAGTGGGATTTGAGACATCTGACAGAGTTGGGCTATAATTGTACTGTAGTTATAATACATAGTATGTGGGTTGTTATTCTTAATATCAAAAGCTTGGATATTTATTAAGATTATTCAGTCATCTTACTTATTGGCCAGATCACTTAATCCTACTATTAGGGTCAAAACATAGGTTGTCTTTGGACTGTAGGAAGTCACCAGTGTACCTGGAGGAAACCCATGCAAGCACAGGGAGGACAGGCAAACTCCACACAGAAATGCACAATCCCGGGAATTGAACCTAGTATCTTCTTGCTGGGAGGCAGTTGTACCGGTGGCATGGTGGCCTAGTGATTAGCACGCCTGCATCACAGCAAGAAGGTCTTGGGTTTGAGTCCCGGGATTGGCAAGAGTGTTCCTACGTGGAGTTTACATATTGTCCCCGTACTTGCATGGGTTTCCTCTGGGTACTTTGGTTTCCTCCCACAGTCAAAAGAATTCAACATTAGGCTAATTGGCTGTTCCAAATTGAACCTAGATGTGATTGTGAATAGTTGTGTGTGTGTTGGCCTTGCAGTGGACTGACGAGGGTGTACCCCACCTTCACCCAGAGTCGGCTGAGAGGGGCTCCAGCCTCCCGGTGACCTTCGCAGCCACTGTTTTGTTCTTTGTACTACTGCAGGCATTAAAACACAAATAATGTATATTTATTCCTGCACAAGGCAGCAGTTTCTGAACTGCGTCAACACTGAGATCATAAAAACAAAAACATCCTCCTTCTGGCTGGATGCTGATGGAGAGAATGTAGTAAAGCCTTTATTAGATCATCTCTGACTCGGCAATGGCAGGAAGAGTCCGACAGGCCTTCTGTGATTAACCATGGCACGGTACTTATTTCTTCCCAAACCCAAAGGAATCATTAAGGGTAGCATGTGTGACTCCATCCTGCATGAGCCAAAAGGAAACGGGGTGTGCTGCTGTATCCCAGGATATATTTACAACAGAGTGTAACTTAGCAACGGGTGATGTCATTGAGATAACCAGGAAAGGCAAAGACGACACCGTCCTCCATTCAGCCCTTTTCCTGATGAATTATTTTTGTTTCTCGCTGCAAAATCAAAAGCCCATGTTTACGCCCATATTATTGTTACCTCTGTGGGATTACTTAATAAAACTCAAATAGCTATCTGGGTTATTTTCAGAGAAATATCTGTTTGTTGGATGAGTGGCATGGCTAGGAATGTTTTTAAACTCATTTTTGACTGGCTTTAAAAAAATGATTAACATTTCCCACAGTCTATCAGGAATTTAAAAATGGGCCATAGCCCAGCATTCTACCAAGTTTGTTCGGTAGACTCTGTACCTCTGTCGTGCTTGACCATTTCAAAATGTGTCTTTCCAGAGTTAGACGGCTCCCTGGATGATCAGGTGGGCTTGCAGACAGAGACGTGTCCCCGAGGTGGAAAAAATGATGTTGATGTATCTATGGTGAGTACCAGTTTTCCTCATAACAGGAAGTCTCCTCTTAAATCCAGGATGTCTTAGTCACAAAAGATTTGGGCGTGTGAGTGGATTACACATGGATTTACAGTCTTTTCTAAGTCTTCTATTAAAGATTGATTAAGGTAAATGCTTATGCTTAATATGGGAACACTGGCAAGTCTTAAGTCTGCATTTTGGGAGAGTTTTCGTAAAGCTGCTCACAGAAGTATTTTCCCTCATAAGGTACATCCATAAGGTACAACAGGTGGCGACAACATAGATAGAGCTCTTATAATTGTAAGCCCAATTGGTGGCAGTATTTGCCCTTGTAAAACCCACTGACACAGAGACACCACCATTTTCCCATGATGCAGCATTTTGCTTGGCTCCCTCTAGTGCTACTCTTTATATAACTGACACCAGATGTGCTTTCTTTTTTTTTCATTGTTGTCTTCATGCTTCATGAAGATCGGAAGATGCTTAGACTGCGTTCTATACTAACAAACAAACAAATCCAATAAACCAGATCACAGCCATTTTTTTTGCCCACACATTTGCAGATATTAACATAGTGCAATCTGGCCGTGTGCTCTCAGCACGAATGCTTAATGAAATCGATTTTGCTTGCCGTTCCTCTCCATGGCGACATATCCGAGTTCTGGTTTGTTTACCTAATGCGCTCCTGAGTGCTTCACAAGTGTGCATGAGAGTAGGCCAGATTTACAGAGCAAAGCAGCTTCCATTGTGTGTGCCTAATCAAAGCAAAGCTAGCTGTCTTAGAGCTAGCATGTGATGTTAGGGAGCAATGTGGAAGTGTTTACTTTTGGAAGAGGGCAAACTAATGGGGGGTGTGTGAGAAGACAGATAACAGGAAGCCGTATTCGTATATGTGTGTGTGTGTGTGTGTGTGTGTGTGTGTGTGTGTGTGTGTGTGTGTGTGTGTGTGTGTGTGTGTGTGTGTGGTTTCTGTGCTCCATGTGCATGTTGCATGTGTGTAAGTGAAGGATTAGAAGAACACTAGAGCAGTATACTCCAGTTGTATCTGTCAGAATGCCATAGCTCATAACTTTTTCTTTCTTTATTATATTTTTCTTTCTTTTTTTCTTTCCTTTTTTCCTTTTTACAGCTTTTGAGGTTTTTTACTATGTGGAAAGCAGCAGCAAAGCTACAGTAACGTTAAAGGAGAAGAAGGTTAATTAGCTTTTCTATGAAACTGCGGACCAAACCACAAACCTTCCGAGATAAATTTTAACGTTCATTGTACATTTCAATCAGAAATCGGAGCTCACATGTAAAGACTATTGGTTGACTGATATGGGATTTTCAGAGTTTTTTTATGATGATATTTAGTGAGCTGGGAATATTTCATACTGATATCATCTTGTTGTTGTTGTTGTTGATGTTGTTGTTGTCAAAGGCATCAATAACTGATATTTTGGGCAAACATTCACATAACATACATATATTTAATGATTTGATTAGTTTGAAGATTTAAAAGAATTAAACTGCTACTGATACCTTAAATAAGCATAGTGTTTATTATTAGAATATTTTTTAAAACGAAACACTGAAGAAAGTGGTATTTTAGCAGGTGAAAACATACTGAGTATAATTATATTTATTTGCAGCATCCTATTATTAGTGTGTGTTGGGCTTTAACACCCGAGCCTAGTGGCTCATCAGGCCAGTGCTTATCCCCGGTTTCCATAGCATGAACCTTATTATTAAGCAATTATATGCAAACCTACCTTTTCCGGCAGATTAGATTTGCAGATCTGTTTTACACAGACAAGCACACTCGCTCAAAAAAAATGTATAAATAAATAAATACCCCACATGCACAACACCTACCCACTGTGTTTGACTGATGGTATACTTAGTTTGTGTCCAGATGAACCAGTATAAGAATATATTCACTGATAGTGACTTTAATGCACCTCTGTAAGTCGCTCTGGATAAGACCATCTGCTAAATGCTGTAAATGTCAAATGAAAAGAAGTGTGATATGGAGAATTATTTGTGTGAACTTCCACTTCCGATTTATTGGAGACAAAGTACATGAAAATATGGCTTTTATCAGCTTGTAGCAAGGAATACAGTGCTAGACTTGAAACCTTGAAACAGCCATTTTCTGGGTAGGTTTTTCTGGAAGAGGAAGTAGAGCAGGGGATATTGACATTCAGCTTATCCACTGTGAATGACAGAATAAGTTGACTCATAGAAAAATACCAATAATTCGTTTCCACCATTCAGAGATAAGAAAATATTTTGAATAAATAATATATAACAAATAATCCATGATGAAAATCACTGTTCTGTTATGAATATCATATTGATTGATATTCACCAAGCCTGAGGCACATCATTCTTTCAGTGCTGACAAGAACACAAAAAGCAAACTAAAACTAATTTGTTTATATACTACAAGAAATCATAATAGTTCAGCGCTTTTTAATGGTGTATTTTTATACTATTCAAAGTCTTTGTATATGCTACATGGAAACATTAAGAAAAACAAACTGCTTTAAGATCTTAATGCTTTATTTTTATTTTTTTAATGCGTGATTATGTAGACGCTGTCTGCTCCAAGTGATCATGAAACACTGGGAGTGTCTGCCATTTTGATTTAAGCATAATCCACTCGGGATAACGTTTTTTTAACCCCAGATAGAGGATCAATCTGATACATACAGTATATACTAATGTCTATTATCCCGCGATACTGAACCAATCCGATTGTGCGGTTTCTGTGTAGCATATCCTGAATAAGATTCAATCATTCATTCATTTTCTGAACAGCTAAATCCTAATTAGGGTTGCATGTAGGCTAGCGCCCATCTCAACTGGTGAGGGCAGAGTACACCCTGGAGAGCTTGCCAGATCAACCCAATGGCCTTTTACATGCCTTTCACCACAGACAGTGAGAGACATGGCTGGCCTTTGATAACCCAGTTAGCTGCACTGGGGGGACAGCAGTGACAACCTGGGGATAGTGGGGCTTTAAAGTTTACTCTCTGGTATTCTCCGGTGCTGATGTGGCCGTTTTAAAGGAAAGGGAAAGATGCTATTGAAAACCTCCTGTCTTGGAAGTTACTATACAAGTATAGACAATGTGAAGTTTTAGATGTGAGCTTCATTGCATGTTAGAGTAGCATTGAAGTTGTCTGGAGCCCAATACGATTGTAGCCTGACTCTGAATCCATGTAACTTTCTCTGTGTAAATAGTGATGCAACTTTCGGAATTCATTCGGCAACACTGAATATGCATAATCCCAAACGATCCCTTTTAACTGTAAATAAAACATAAACAGAGATTTACTGCCCGGAAAAGAGTCCAGGATTTAACTTGTTGTCCTGTGAGGGTGGATTCAGTGCTTTCTTACATAGGATTGTCAGTGTAGCACATTGACCTCAGGCCCAGCTGTCTTTTCACGCCTTTCTAGGTTTTGTGCTGTAGTTTGTATTAAATTGCATGCAGATTTATCCTGCCAAGCTGAAGCTGCGATTCTTGCTTATCTCATCTTCAGGGATTATAAGCAGATGGAGGGAAATCAGCATAAAATGTAGTCTTGTATTTAAGAAACCCCCAGGATACCGTATAAACTTCACTATTAAGGGTGTGTCCTGTTGCGTGTGTGCATATATACACAGCACGGCAGTCACTGAAGACATCAGGAGCGTCATAGGATGCCCATTTAAATCCTGAGGTCATGCAGATCTTTTATCAATCAGCAGCACTGCACAGACTTCCGTGCAACTCAGGAACTGAGCTCATAGGTGTGATTCAAAGAGAGTTTTTTTTTAGGGGGGTGTGTGTGTGAATATGAGCATTCAGAGGGTGGGAAAGGGTGTGTATGGTTGAATATGTACTGAAGGAAAGGACATGCAATGTGTGTTTGAAAGAGAGAGAGAAAGGGGGAGCAGAGGGCTGACCGAAGTTGAGCGAGTGAAAGGGGCTGGCTCTTCACACAGATGTGAAAGATTAGGAGTCTCTCATTTTTCCAAAAGCTCCAGCAGCAGAGACGTTGGTCGTAAGGGCCTCATGTTGGAAATAAGCCTCATTTTACGGATCAACTTTTCCTTACTTTTTGGGGGAAAATGTACGAGAGACACAAGCGGAGGTACAGTTTATGTGCCAAAAGAGGACGAGCTGTGGATGTGGTTTTAATAAAGGTAAGAAGGGACTGAATTTTTTTGTTCTGATGGATCAGTTTGGACAGTGTAACAAATAATAGTTAATAAAAAAATTTTATAACAAAGTGGAATGATGTCATTGTTAGTACATTATTTGCATCATATGCCATACTGTCTGATGTAGTGTGTGTGTTTGTGTGTGTGTGTGTCATACTGTCTGATGTAGTGTGTGTGTGTGTGTGTGTGTGTGTGTGTGTGTGTGTGTGTGTGTGTGTGTGTGTGTGTGTGTGTGTGTGT
>JAOUQZ010000004.1:7737148-7752358 GCA_028564935.1 Neosilurus hyrtlii
GTGTGTGTGTGTGTGTGTGTGTGTGTGTGTGTGTGTGTGTGTGTGTGTGTGTGTGTGTGTGTGTGTGCGTGCGCGTGTGTGTGCGCGTGGGAGCACAGTGTTTGTGTAATGAGGATGAATCAAGCCTGGGAACCTGCTACTGTCCTGCATGAGAAGGCCATGTAATATATATGATGCCTCATTTGAGTCATTAGCTTTTCTTAAGAGACAGTACATGTCAGGGTTCTTATACCACAGAGTGTGAAAAAAAAACTTGGATTATGTGGAGTCCTTGTTTCCCACATCACTGATATACCCATTAGTTATATACATTAGCTAATTGTGGTAAAGTCTCTTTTAAAATCACAACTTGCAATTGCAGACTGTACTTCCAGGCAGTTTGGTAAAATCATCGTACTTTCCTGCACACATGCCTGGGATTGAACAGAGAAGGCTATAATGAACCGGTCAGTCAGCAGACATTCCTCAGTTTGGTTTTGAAAACCCGCACCACTTAATGACTCCTTAAGGCAAGATATGCTTTTCACTTTGGCGCTGTTGCAGCCTTTCTGATGGCTTGAGCACAGGGCTGTGGCTGTAATCTCTGTGTGTGTGTGTGTGTGTGTGTGTGTGTGTGTGTGTGTGTGTGTGTGTGTGCGTGTGCGTGTGTGTGTGTGCGCGTGTGCGTGTGAAGAGACTGCAAGGGCAAAAAATGGGGTGAGGGGAATTTGGTGGCAGTCTGGAAGCCAGCGTCTTGATTCTAACGGTTTCCTTTGGCCCGCGGCCTGGAGAGACTGATGGAAACGGGGCACTCAGCCAAGTGACTTCATACCACTGTACAAGTACTTCAACTGAAATCTCTCCACTTTTGATGCCTTTGCAGATTTAAGACCGAACTTGGGAACATTTCGAGAATGCTTCTCTAAAAGCGTAGCAACAGTCTGGTTCCTGGAAGTGTTACTAGAAACAAAATCAATGCCCTCTTTTTTTTCCTTCTCTACACATTATTTTTCAGCCTTTGGAATCAGGCATGCATCAAGACCGAGTCCTAGGACTGTTTATTTTTATACCATGTGTGCTTTTATTGGGTGCACTTTTGAGGGTTTGGCTTGTGACCAGGCCTCCTAGAGCGGCCCTGCACACTCCTTTCTCCGGCGCTACAAATCTGTAATGAGAAAAGAAGTAGTGCCAGGTTCTGGTGAGGTACCTCAGGCCATACCTGGCAACACACTGGGTAGCAGATGCATGTACTGTGTGTTTGGGTGAAGGGTCTGTAACTGAACAAAGAGCATAAGTGAAATACGAGCTTCAGCTGTTGTTTTAATATCTATAACTCTTACATTAGTGTTCAGATGAACAGATGATGCTATTGATCCAGTTTGATTGCTTTGAGGGCACAGACTTTGATTCCTTAGAATCCCAATGTATCTTTGCCCGGCCAAAAAAAAGTTGTACACACATTTTTTAAAAGTATTTTAAGTATTAATTGTTGTTCCGCCTTTGGCCTTGCTGACAGCATGTAGTCGTCATGCCATTGTTTCAACAGAAGCAACCTAACATTTATTTTCATCCAGGGTTGGGTCATTTCTCACAGGCATCTTGAATTGATGAGGAAAAATTTAACTACTCCATAAAGTCCTTTCCAGCACTTCTTGACAACATCTTGAAAACTTTCAGTAGGGTTAAAGTCAGGACTCTGGGGTGCCAATACATATGTAAAAATGATTCCTCCGGGTCCCTGAAGCACTCTTTTCATTATTTGAGTCCCCATTTTATATCTGTGCCATCAAGGAAGAAAAAGCCCATTGATGTGAAACCTGCTCCTTCAGTATATTCAGTTCATCAGCCATATTAATGTTGCTGAGCCTCGACCTGACCAACTGGAGCAATGATGCCATGGTGATTACTTGCTGTGATCAAGGCTAAACGCACTCCATGAAAATATTAGAGTGTGCGACTTTTTTTTGACTGGGCAGTGCTAATGAAAGTAATTTAATTAAATGAAAAAAGTAGTAAAATTTTAGGTTATTATTTCGTTTTTACCTTGCATAAATGAAATACACAGAATACGTCAGACTGTATTATAAGATTGGCATCACAGTGGTGCAGCTGTTAGCACTGTCATGTCACAGCAAGCAGGTTTGTGGTTCGAGCCTGACTCACCTGGAGCCTTTCTGCATGGAGGCTGCATGCTCGCCTATGTGGGTTTCCTTCAGGTGCTCTGGTTTCCTCCCACAGTCCTAAGGAGAACTGGCTTTAGATTTGTCTCTGTGTTAGCCCTGTAATAGATTGGTATTCCGTGTCAGCTGGAATTGGCTCCAGTTCACCCATGACCAATAATAGATAAGTGTAGAGATGTAGAATGAATGAATGTATGTATCATAAGATTATTTGACCTACAAGTAGATTTAGGAGTGTTTTGTAAAATTTTCACCATAGTAGCAGAGTGATAGTTACGCTAATGAGCAGAGAATAAAACACAACAGGTCGTGCTGTTGTGGGAAAATACGTAATGACATAGAGGTGAAAAGTGTTGCAGTGCAGTGATTTCTTGCTCTTAAAACATATTAGTTTTCCCACAGTGACTTTCTATTTATTTATGAATGGCTTGCTTTTCAATATACCTTTAATTATACCTTTTCTTATACATTAATTATATACCTTTAATGTTCTGGAACACCTGCAAGACAATCACTTCCTTTAAAACAGCTATAAAAGTTAATAAAAACAAAAATGCAGCCTGTCCGGTTACAGAGAACTCCTCTATCCTGAACTCATACAGAAGACTCTAATATATATATATATATATATATAAAGCCATTGTATTAATCATATTTTTATTTAAAGAACATTTGCTACATTGATTGTTGAACAAACCAGGGTCTTGAGAATAAGCGGTTACTTTTGAAATGATAATATAAACTTACGATTTGGAAACTATAACACCTAATTTTACAATGCAGTATTTAACTAACAATTATTTAACGAACGTGAGGCAGAGATTAGAGGCAGATAAAGTGATGCAAAACTGTATACACTTTATTACATGTCCCAGACACAGGTCTCTAAATCACAGTTCACATTTAAGGCAGGCACAAACACAGGCTAGGCACAAGGATGAGAACAAGAAACAAAACTGGTCAAACACTAAAAAGCTAACAACGCAAACTAAAAAAGAGCTGGCAAAATACAGAGCTGAGGGAATTTATATACTTTAGCAGGGATATAGGTCCAGTGTTTCCCACCACGTTTTGTATTGATCGTGTTCATATAGACCTCTCAGTGCCACATACGTAGATTCACTACAGGTGCACGCTAGCATGCTGGGGTGTGCTGTAGTTTTTCCACCCAAGAAACCTGGAAGTGCTGACAATGAAGCAGTGTGTCTCAATGTGTCGCTGAGGAACAAGGCTCAGCTGTGCTGAATACAGAAGGAGTCAGCAGGAGTTTGTGACAGATTCAAGTGTTAGCCACTTGGGATATCATCCCTAAGATAGCGAACCATCTACTAAACTGTGATATCTCAAATATTATAAAAAATATTTTATACACATTAATTTTTTTTTCTAAACTTCACTACCCCATATGTAAGATGGGGTACATTGTAAGAAATGCAGCATTATTATAAATATAAATAAAAATAAATTATATTTGAGCCCCGCAATGCAAATGCAAATGCAGTCTTTTATATAATTGTATATTGCCTGCCTTGAATAAGAGACCTTGCACTCGGATGAGGAAGCTTTAATTATTGGATAATTTTTGTGATAATTGGCCTAAAAGCTGTACAGAAAGGTAAAGGTAAAACCATCGAACGCAAGCCTGGAAGTTACGCTTCAGTACAATCCGGACACAGTAACTCGGATGACTACGTCATCCACACTAAAAAATATTTCAAAAATTCCCTGCATCCACACAATAATCTGGATCACTGGCAAAATTTAGTCAATTGTCCTTGTATCATTTCTGACTCATCCTGAAATTTTCATCAAAATCAGTTCATAAGTTTTTGAGTAATGTTGCTAAAAGACAGACAAACAAACAAACAAACAAACAAACAAACATACAAACCAAAACCGGTGTAAACATAACCTTCTTGGCGGAGGTAATGAGTAGAAGCACCTAAAGTGATATATAAGTGAATCTTTTGAAACAAAACCCTGATTTATTAAATAAACCTAAAATTAACTTCAGTTTCACTACAGATTTGCTAGATGAGTGAGTGTGAATGTGCGTGTGAAAGGTTGTGTAAGTGTTGGCCCTGCGATGGCTTGGTGAGCTGTCCTGGGTGTTCCCCGCCCTCGCCCAGAGTCAGCTGAGATGGACGCCATCCTCCACGAGACCCTAATTAGGATTAAGTGGTTTAGAAAATGAATGAATGAATGAATGAATGATTTGCTAGATGTTTTGTGATGCTTCACCATGTGTTATAGAAAAGTTTTCTTGAGACTCATTAGAGGATGTTTTTGTCTTTTAAATGGCACTGTTTCAAATGGCAAGCACTTTCCCTGTATTTTATTCAGGAGCAGCATTTTGGGCAGCATTAGAATGCCTGGGCTGTAGTCTGCCCTATTGGGAAGCTAGCACAGCTGTCTTATAAGGCCATGTTTCTTGAAATCAGGTCCAGGGACATCCAGGAGTTGGTAATGCTGTTAACCTGTGCTGTACTCCAGTTTTTTTTTGTTTCACACTCGAAAGAGAGTCCTGACTATAAAACATTCCCTTTTAATAGTTTTAATATATAGCAGCAAGATGTGTACAATATTGTCTTATATAAGGACACAAAGATACCTTTTTTCAGACCGAGTACGAGGATGTGTGTGGCCATGGAAAGTGCGCTTGTTTATACACTTAACTACTCCATAGTATTATCCATACATTATCTATACTGTGTATCTGCCAGGGTCACAGGGGAAGAGGGTTGCAAGGTGGGATATACCCTAAACAGGCTGTGAATCTATCACAGGACTAACACATATACAACAAAACATTCACACACATTCACACCTATTGCTGCCAGTTGAATGGATGTGTATGCTTTTAGACTGTGAGAGGAAACCGGAATACTCAGAGAAAGCTCACACAAGTAGAATGGGAATATACTCCATACACAAAGGTGCCAGTTGGCTGCCAGGGTTCAAACCTAGAACCTTCTTTCTATGAGGATACAGCACTGACCACTGAGCCACTGTGACACCCCTCATTCTTGATTTTTAAATGAAGTGTGTTAGCTATATCAGTTGTTTTGTACTGATGGACTTGGATCTGGAAAAGTGCCCTTGGACATCCATGAATAAAGCTCAGTTTGTTTGTAATACCTCAGAATCTTGTTGTCAATGACTGATAGTGACTTACCATCAAAAACACTACTGTGGAATACTGGGGAAGAGTTGTTTTTTCACTTACCCAATGTTGAGTCTGGAAATTTTTTCCTGCCTAGCTATTAGCAGCCTATGCTACTAGCAACAAGCTCCTGTTAAAGGCGTTTTCTCAGGTTACTTGTATTGTATGAAGATGCATAGGTCCTTCTCAATATTTTCACAAAAGCAGCTTTGCAACTTTGTTTTGCTTGCTGTCATATACTGTAAAAGGATATTTGAAATCTTAATAAGTGTTAGCTAATTTTATATGGCATTTGCAAAATGTCTGTTGTATTCTACTTCAACCATGTCAGCCCTTCACCTTTATTTTTAGTTAAACATGCATGCACTACTAAGTGTTATCATTTTATCACTTAAATGGCTGCATTTTGGGTTTTCCCCAGTGTTCAAAGTGAGATATTAGCAGTACTACTGATGGGAACTGCGGAGAGTAGGCATCTGTATGTGTGTGTTTATTCCAGGCCTATCTACCCTCTCCGGAGGCACTTCCCGAGGCCTGTGCGTGGGACAACAGAGGGCTGTGTTCTCTCTCTCTCTCTCTCTCTCTCTCTCTCTCTGTCTCTCTCTCTCTCTGTGTCCCTCTCTCTGCTGCCTTCTCAAAGACACACACAGTGGCTATTCCGTAGCATAGTGGGGAAGGTTTCATCAATGGAGTGTTGTGTATTGTATAATACAATATACAACAGTTTGTCAAAACTGTGCAGGGATGCTGTTCCTTTTTTCAAGCTCTAATGCTGTAAACCTAATTAGCCTTTAACCAAAACGTGGAAAGTGTACCCACGCGCAACCCTCACGTGCCTCAGAGTACATCAGAAGATATGCAGTCATATCTCAACTTTCTTTTTTTGGATTTCTTTCTTTCTGTCTGTGGGCCACCCATTCATACACAAACACAGTCACTCTATTCCATTTTCCGACTGTATTCACTCCCTCAGGACAACTCTTTGTTGTTCTTTAACCCCTCCTTGCTTCTGAAAAACCTGTTACCAGCTCTTAAACAAAACCTTGCTTCAAACAAAGCGACAGAGTTGTGATGGTTTGTTCCACGACCAGGTGAACATGCACTTAGCCTTTATTCTCACATTCTGTTTTGGGAAGCTTTTTTTCACATGCTATTAGTAGCATGTGTAACATGAGAGGTGTGTAAACATTACTAATGGAGTACACATATTCACCCTTTTCATATTATGGAGATCAAAAGCTGATGTTATTAGTGCTTTAAACAGGTTTATTATGACTGACTCACTGAATTGCTGGTTAACATGTGTGCTGAATTTCCAGGTGTTCTGTGCTGGTATAATTTAATATCAATACAGAATGTGTGCTTTCACTTAGTGTTACCTTCACCAGAGTGGTTTAATATACATATAGTGTGGTCTAAAAGTGAAAAATCTGGGACTTTTTACATTTAAAACAATTTCTTTTTTCAAACAGGGAGAAAATATTCAAGATCCTACACTGATTCTAGGTATTTGTATTTAAGCTAATTTATTTATTGGTCATGTTAAATCAGATTTTCCTGGATTCTCCTCCCTTCCAGTGACATGCTGGTGAATTTGATTTAACACTATTTGTGTGTTTATGCACAAATGTCGGGACTTCAATCCAGCTTGAGTGCATGCTGTCATTTAAGCAGAAGAGCATGGGAAAACTATGAAATACTGAAGTTCATGTAAATATCTCATAGATTCTACTATTCACTCAAGCTATTGCTCAAGTATTTCATGGTAATGATTTACAAGGCGGGAATACTGAAAACCCAGTGACAGGCGGACAGTTCACTTTGTTTATTCACTTTTCCAGTCCAACTCAGCTCATATTAGGCACTTTTCAGATGCCCTTTTATTTTGTTTTCTTACTCTGAGACACACATGATAACTTAAACAATCATGTGGATATTCTCCACACACAGACTCATGACTGATCGCAACTCTCTCTCGTCACTGCCCTCTTTGTCAGTAAGCACACCGAAAGAACATACATAAATAGGTGCCAGTAACGAAACACAGGTGAAACTCATCAAAACATTACCTGCTGGTTCTGCCTGACTCTTTCTTCGCCTGTAGAGGGTGCTCAATCATGACCTCTCTGTCACAATTATTTAAAATAAAAATTTTGTTTCAGATTAGAAAATAATGTAAAGTACAGGTGCTTTCACTTGACATTTCAGACTTTTAGACCTCAGTGTATTTACAAGTAGATTAGATGCCTGCTAATCCAGATTAATTAAGTGTTACAACAACAGTGCAGAGGCAAATCATAAAAAATACAGTTACAGCATAATTGCTACACACACAACCATAGTGTCTCAGATCATGGGTTATCTGGCTGTTCTTAATCATACTGAGGGGGATTTTTCTCTATTTTATTCTCAAGCTTCTCATTTGCCAAATCCCACCCACAAGCCAGTTTCCCCCTACCAACCAGGGGTTTACCTTAGTACATGCTTCTATAAGATAAGTAAAGCCTCACCGTTTTCAAACTTACAGGGCAGTAACACTTTGAAAGGAAAGCAATACCTTCCCTCTTCCACATACATGAGCTCACATATACCCAACACTGTCTTGTATTGGTGTATCAGAGGAGACTGTACAGTGATACCAAAAAGTTATATTTTTTCCTTTTAACTGAACAAGACATACATAACTGCACAAAAAAATACATAACTTGACCAGAAAACACATTCAGCTACCACATGGTTCCTCAAACCCAAACGACAAACAACCATGACAGATGGATATGAAATCAATAAACGGTTTTCATTAGCCTCAGATGCTTGGCCCACAGCACACTAAAAGTCTTTTGGTCACAAATTTTAATATCAAGAAACATGCATTTTAAATGGATGTCCACACTTCTAAGTAGTATATATTTTGGGGTCCAGCAGGGAACCATCTTTTTATTGGATTTCCCCTCAGTTTTTTCCCTGGTTTTTTTAACCACTGTCAATTCCCACACACTGGACTTATCTTCCTATGTCTCATAATAGCTTCCAACCATGGATGGTAAAAGTCACCATGTTTGCTGGCTAACTGATTTTTAACCCCCAGCCACCAGGCAGTTGGGGTATTGTCATTGCCTGTGTCCGCGTTGCCATTCCTGTTCTCATTTTCATTGCTGTCGCCAATTTGTGATATTGATCGTTTTTATTTGTGATGTTGATAGTTTTTATTCTTTTTCAAATATAGGAGAGTCGTAATAAGCATTTCACTGCATGTTGTACTGTGTATGATTTTGTATGCAACTAATAAAAAATTTGAATTTGAATTTGAATTTGTCTGTTCTATTTCTTGAGAACCGCTGGGTAGATCATTCTGAAATTTTGCATATAGGTTTACTATATGTATGTATGCATAGGCTTGTCAGTTTCTCTTTTTGACCTTTGACCTCATCAAAATTGCCTTGACCTGCTACATTTTGTCCAGGCAATTTCTTAAGAACTGCAGAGTGACTGAGGAGTTTCAACATCTTTGATGGCAATGTTTTTTGAACTGCTGTAACACAAAACTTGGTGGAAAGCCACTTTGCTTATGCATATGCCCATAAATATCCATGGTTTTCTGTGTTGTTGTGCATGGCAGGGATGAGAGCATATGCCATCCCTCTCTCCTTGATAGCTTGGCCAAGATGTCTTGGGCTTCCAGTGACAGAGGGTTATATCACCTGGAATTCGAACCTGTGATTTCTGGATAAGACATGGGATGCTTTTCTGTTGCACCACTCGGGAGCCGGCAAACATGCTTTAAATATTGTGAGCAATATGTGGGGACCAGATTGTGATTCTGGCACCAGGGAAATGTACACATGGTTGGTAGATTGCAGTTTTAGTCGAAATTTCTTCCTATGGAAGTAGGCAGTACATATTGTGGTCTTAGATTTATTGAACACCCATTACTTTTACCTTTTTTGTTATTTTATTTTTCCTTCAATAAATCATCCAAATCAAGGCATATTTGTTGGTTTTGTGCTCAATCTTAAGGATAGGGTTGCTTCTGATTTCTGGTATTGTTTTTTTTTTTTTTTTTTTTTTAATTATTATGCAATCTGGTATGAAGGGGTGTGTGTTCTGTGCCTAAGACAATCCTGCTTTGGAGGCATTAGACATACCACTGGATGTATGTATACCCATGCTGTAAAATATGCTCTGTGTGTGGGTGTGTATGTGTGTGTGTGTGTGTGTGTGTACTTTAAATTTCCCTGAGGGAGTCATCCCTAAGGGATCAATAAAGTTAAGTCTAAGTCTTAAGTGTATTTTGAGCTTGATAGTTCTCCATAATGGTGATGGCTTGTTAAATGACATGGTTCTGTAATTCATAGCATCAAACCATGTGTATAATAACCATTTCTACTTCCCCATGCAGTAGAATAATTAGTACTAGACTTCTACTCTGTTGATTTGGAGCCAGTGACCGAATTAACATGAAGACTATCCAGGCTTTAAAGTTACATATTTCTATCTGAAGTGCGCTATTCTGATGACATTATGCTACTATGTGTCATTAGTGTGTGAGTGTGTGTGTGTGTGTGTGTGTGTGTGTGTGTGTGTCAGCCCACTCGTTCCAGTTAGACACAGTCACATGCTTAATATTTCTTCCTGTTTCTACTTCCAGATTCACAGAGAGGGGCACTCACTTTGTCTCGACAACACCACACACAGCAGGCCTCTAGAGAAAAGACACAGCTCTGCATCCACAGGTATGATGATGTGTTTTCTCAGTGGACATGTGTCAACAGTAGGTTCTTTAACCAAGAAGTAGTGTTGAAATAGTTTAATAAACTTATTGAACAGCATTTCTAATATTATTTATTAAAATACTAGGCCTTTTTTTACTATGGAGATCTAAATCATACAGACAGTCATGGTTTCATTCATAACTTTTATAGATATATGTCAAATCAACAATGTATAGCGATTAATCTGTAGTAGGGATGTAAATAAGTAGCTGGCATTTCGACATTTTTTTTCCTGATGTTTTCTAGAAAGAAGTTTAGGCTGCACCTTTTTCAGGGTTAAAAGGGTACAGATGTAGATACACATAGTACCGCTGTGTTACACCCTTAATTACCTCTGCCATGTAGCTTATGGTTTGTGTGCAGAAAATTATATGTAGATTTTCATAAAATTTTTACCCGAGTTGGGGAACTCCTTTAGATTTTGGAGATGATTCAGATAAAATTTTGCATCCAGGAATTTTTTTTTTGAAGGATTTTTTTAACATTACGATATTTTGTACATTTTGGTTCAAATGGGTTTTTTTTTATGGGTTGCTGGGTTTGGTGGAGGTTTACGCTCTCTGAGTGCTCTTGTTTGTATATTCATCAAGGGGAATGTGACAAAATGTACATTTAAATTTTTTAACTGTACATTCAGTTGTATGTTATGCTGTTATGCAATTTGTTATGCAGGTAATTAAACCCAAACTTAAATTAAAGCTAGCAGACGTAGTATATGGCCATTCCCATCAAAACGTGCTATTGTTATTATAGCCTTCTTTATGGGAATAATAAATGCTCACTCAGGGGGCACCATCGCTTGCTTCTCTGAGATGCTGATAAAGGAAATGTAAGCGTAAATGAGATATGTTTTATTCGGATGTTTATAAGGTTTTATATCTTCTGTCATTATTCTTACACCATGTATATGTTAACACCATCAGTTTATTAAGGGATGACCGAATAAGAAAACAAATCTTTGATCCCAGTCTTCTGAGATGCCATTTCTTGAAATGGAATGTAAACAAAAGGCTAGGTGAATTCAGTGTTTATACAGATCTGTAAGTCTGACAAGCATTTGTACATTCTGTTGTTATGTCATGTCATTTCCTGAATCGCTTTCTCCTTTATTAGGGATGTGGGGAGGTTGAAGCCTATTACAATCGACTCGTGAAGGTGGGGTTCACCCTGAACTGCAGGGCAAACATACATACAACTATTTACCCTCATATTCACACCTAGAAGCAATTTGGAACACCTAATAAGCCTAATGTGCACGTATTTGGAATGTGGGAGGAAACCGGAGTACCTCAATGAAACTCACAGTAGCATGAGGAGAACTTGCAAACCTCACACAGAAACAACCTGAGAAATGGTCCAGGGCTTGAACCCAGGATCAGGTGGAAGTGCTAACTACTACTACACCAGTGTACTCCATTTTTTAAATAGCACAACTGATATTAAATAATACAACAATCCTGGGTATTGAAAAGACTCTGTAAGGAAATGGAGCACATTTTAAATAAATTCATTATAAATATCGCAGAAATGGCATGCTTATGACAGAATCTATAGGGTGTCCTGCAGTTAAGTAGACACAAATGAGTCAGCTGTGAGGTGTCTAAACGATGAGGCCCTGTCGGGGTCTGACACACGGCAGAATGCACCTATTGCTTGTGACAGCTTTTTGCCTGCACCAGCTGTGTGTTGGCCTTGTTTCTTGATTTTTTATGTTTGAGCGTGACATGACAGGATGCGGGGCAGGATGTGCTATAGATAACTTATGTTCTGATGAAGAGAAATGTTCCAGTAGAAGTGGGCCTGATTATAAGTTAGAAATTGCTGATTCTGTGCAATATCTGATCTCTTGTAGAGGATTTTTCTTTCAAGTGTAACAAGTTTTTTCTTGTGTCACTTTTTTTTTTTGCACCAAATTGAGCACAAACCTTTTTTAATAGAGTAAAAATGCTTTCAACCAGAAATACTTTCATACCCCTACAGGATGTTTGTCTGTCAGAGAGCTAATCTGCAGTGAGATTTAGCGAATGTTTCAGCCAATGAGTGTTCCTCATTAGATGGATGTGTGGATAAAGTGGACCTGGCAAGACCTCTCATCCTTTTTCAGAGATGGCATGGAGCCTGTGGTGTGTGTGACAGCTCATGGAGCCGTGACGGATATGCCTGTGCTGAACCTATGTGTACACTTCAGCTGAGAGCTAGTTGTGCTCTCTTCAGTCAAAACTAGAAGTGCTGTAGAAATGAGAGACAAACTCATTTCCTGTTCCATGCTCTCGACTATTGATTGTGTGTGACCAAGTGATACAACTGTAGAGATGATATTATCAGTGAAGGTTCAGATGAGGGGATGTTCCATTTGGAAAAAGCCAAAATTTTGGTCAACTACAACAAAAAACAAGTGAATAGATCATGTTCTCTAATATGTACATGAATGGTTATATGTACAACCCTAGTGTCAGCGTTGCTCAGCAGAGTATTTATATCAAATTACGAGAAAATACGAGAATCAAGAAGTGAAAGTAGCATAAATACTGTGTGTGTGTGTGTGTGTGTGTGTGTGTGTGTGTGTGTGTGTGTGTGTGTGTGTGTGTGTGTGTGTGTGTGTTGCAGAGTCCCCTCAGTCTCCAGCTCGACACAGCACAGGCAGTACAACCCTCCGAGATTCAGGGAGTGACACGGATGGCTTCATCAGCACTGACTTGGGAGAAGACGTTTTCAGAAAGGTGAGGGAGACACCAAGAGAGAGAAAAGGAGATGTGTAGAGGAAAGAAGACAGGAAAAAATGTTCACATGTCCCTCTGTTGCTTTGTTACTGTTTAACTGAGTGTGAAGATGTATTTCAGCCACCCTACATTAACTGCGATGCATATACAGTAGTACCAGCCAAAACACATACTGCTACACTCCTGATTGGATAGATGTTTTTCCTGAACGGGTGATATGTATTTCTGCTTCACTAACCGAGTTTTCATTAGAGGGTGCCTGTGGTGAATTAATGTTACTAGCTTTTTAAAACGATCACATATAACATCAGCGGTTTCTTCTAGCAACATCTGTACTTGCCCTTTGACAAAGTATGTGCGAGTGCTGTGACACTGGGCATGCTCAGAGACATGTTGCCCTTTCTCATTAGCTGTTTCAGCCTGGTAGTGACGCAAACTTGTTGGATTGGCTGGGCTGTGTCACTGACCGTGTGTATAACACATTATCGGTCATGCTGAGCTGAACATACAACAAGCGCAGCAATCACGGGAAACTTTTTGTGTTCCTGAACTGACGACAGGACAGCTGAGTTGGCAAAATGTTAGCTGCATATGCCATTTTGGATTCACCATCATGCACATCTCTGGTAGCATTCTTGTCCTCAGAATCTCTAGAATATGGCATCTCATTGTCTCCACAAGACTCCTCCCTCTCTGGTTCAATAGGTAACCATTTATACCAATTTCCTACAAATTGCTGCCATAGTTGCTTCTTGAGCACGTTTTTTTTATCACCTGAAGTGCTGCTCTCTGAATAGATCTGCTTGTTACCTTGCGCTTGGCAAAACAGGCCAATGAGTTCTTGTCACTTCCAGGACAAAACGACTGCTAACCATTGGTTCAGTCCCCCAGTTTTGTGCTTTTTATGGTAATTTATGTTAAAATAAGTGTTTGTATCACTTAAACAAATTACATACACACAAATTATTGTGTAAGGATGACCAATACCAGTACTCTTCAATCTGCTTAACATGCAGAGTGAAGTATAATGGAAATTAAAATTTCAGAAAAACTACAAAAAGTTTAGATGCGCCTGTTTTTCAAATGATTTGATAAATACATCACAATTTTTTTACATTACTAAAAGGAAATGTGGAGCATTGGCAAATTGTGTTTTGTAGAATATTGAAAAATATGTCTTTTTTGTGCAAAACCTTTTCAATATCAAGTGATTAAGGCTGCTTTAGGACTGATGGGATTTTTGAAGAAGAGTACTGATGTTGTGATGAGTTCATGATGTAGACAGTGAGACTTTGACTTGGTAGAGACTATTTTATTCTAATACACAACTTTGGAACTGTTTCTTTATTCATTTTTCTGCAGAAATAGGTTTAAAGCAGGACGGATGCGCTGCACGCATTGAAAAGCTTAACCCCCAGCTGACCTTACACAATGTCTTTAAACCACAGATGCTTTAAGAGTTAGCTTTAAAAATGGAAATGGAAGCGTGGATATTGAAAACTAGCAAAACTTGGCAGTGCTACATAGATATAATATAATATCTGGATTTGGAAGATTACTTGCTGCATTTTAATTCCAGCAAAGTAAAAGTAACTTGCAGTGGCAATTCCTTTTCTCGTCCTTAAATCCTTAACCGTGGAAACTGCCTTTTTAGACAGGCAGATATTCTTAGTGGTCAGTCACTGCTTGTGACAAATATAATTAGTAGAGATAATAATCATGTGTGAACAATTACACGCACTCATTTGCCGAACCGCTTCATCCTATTAGGGTCGGGTATTTGGGCTGCTGATACTGGGCAATGGCAAAGTACACCCTAAACAGCTCACCAGACCATTGCAGGGCCAACACACACACAATCATTCACACTCACACTCACATCTAGGGTCAATCTGGAACAGCCAGTTAGCCTAATGTGCATGTCTTTGGACTATGGGAGGAAACCATGGTGGAAACCATGTGCGTGGGACTGTGGACAACCAGTCGGATTGAAAATTCTGAAGCTTGTGTCAAGAAAATTGAGTAAAACATATCAAAGTCTCTGATATGTGATATTAGCCAAGATCTTTTCATCATTACTTATTTTTAATTCTACATGACATTTATATTTCCTTTAACATTACCTGTATTGGTATAATTTATGAAGGTCATGTGACCAGAGCAGTTATACTGCAGGTTTTCCGTCTGCTCTGTGAAAGCTCGCCCACACGCATGCCCTAATAGACCTCGTCTTCTTCACACACATGCGTTGGAAGTCATTTCTGGGACGCATGAATGGAAAGCTTTCATCCCCCAGAGTCCAAACAAAACCCCCTGTGTGTCTATTTGTGTGTGTGTGTGTGTGTGTGTGTGTGTGTGTGTGTGTGTGTGTGTGTGTGTGTGTGTGTGTGTGTGTG
>JAOUQZ010000004.1:7800738-7819140 GCA_028564935.1 Neosilurus hyrtlii
ACACACACACACACACACACACACACACACACACACACACACACACACACACACACACACACACACACACACTGAGTTTGCATCAACAAAATTCCCTGAAGATAACAGTCTTGAACAAACCTTTGATGATACTAGGCAATCACATACATTTCATAGTATACTATTTATATGCTTCAACTGAAACTAAGCCCTTTCAATTCTGTTAGTCATTTAAGAGCAGCACATACACTGTAGATCAATACATATCAATACTGTCTTAGATTTGAATATTAATATTTTTTATTAATATTTTTTATTAATTTCTACTACTCCTCCTACTACTACTACTACTAATAATAATAATGGCTAATTGACACCACAATTAGCAACAAAAACTGCCATGCTGTTCATTTTCTATTAGAGATGTGATTATTTCACCAGGGTGTGTATCTAACAGTAGCCTGAGATCTGAATGCTGTATATCTAACAGTAGCCTGGGATCTGCTGCTCTGCCAGACTGTTTCTGAATTTCAGTGCCAGTTCCAGCCCAGTCTCTGTGCTCTGTGTATTTAAAGGGCTCGTTCCAGCCCTGTCTGTCTACTTGGTGTGAGTATACATTGCTTGTTCCAGCTCAACCTGTGCTTCTGGTGTGTATCAGCAGCTGCTGGCTCTGTAGAGGAGTGAAGATTCACCAACTGTTCAGTACAAAGCAATGAAAGCTGTTCCTAAGGTAACAGACCATCTCAAGCACTGGTACAGTTAAATTGTTCAGGAGTCAGGAAAAGACCTTGAATTATAAAAGCTAACTGGACTTAGTTAAGAATATGCTTACTGCCTACGAAACTGATACAGGAAGCAGAGACAATGAAGCTGTTTCAATATCAGATGTATTCGGTTATCTGTGCTGAATTACTACCACATTTTATCAGGTGTGTTGAGTTTACTCGGATTTAAATTAATTTTGTACTAAAACCAGTTAGCGACACCCATGATTATTATATGTCCCTCTTGCAGTATTACCACTGCAATAGGAAAAAATACCATTTATTTAACACTAAATTTGTCAGAAGAGTTTTGGATTGGGATGAACTTTAAAGGTGATGTTATTTGCTCCGTAAATATTTACAGAAATAAATGGTTAGGTCAAGTATAGGAAAGATTTGGCATCATCAATAATTTAATCTGTAATTCAATACACAGTGCATTTGATGTAGCTATAAATAGTCACATAGTATGGTGTAATGTTCTTTAATAAACAACAGTTGTAACTGTTGTCAAATTGCTGGCATATAAGAGGAATAAAACAGCCTTTTATAAGAAATTAACCAACTTTCATGGAAAAAACTAAACAATATCACTTATAATTGCCCTATAACAGCACTTTTGGGTTCACCTACTGCAGGATGTTTTTTGTGAGCCATGCAAGAAAACCTAAAATCTTTAAATGTAAATTACAAAGAGATGTCAGAAAAGGCAGTACATCACTGCACACTGGCTCCACATACCTAGACTTGATTTTATTACCAAACGGTCTTAGTCATCTACTGTAGGCTGTGAGCTACTGGACATTCCTTGCTCAGTCCACTAGGGACACTATTGGCCAGGGTTACTGATAACTATTGATAGGGTTGCATTAAAAAAAAGAATGAAAATAACTATAAAAATTAAAGGATGCTCACGTAGCCCGAATTATTAAATTACGAAATATTTTCCATTGAGTTTGTTTGTAACTGCATACTTTTGAAAGTTTCCCAAATAACTGTAAGCTTTATTGGTTTAAAACCTGGTGCAATACTACTGGCATCAAACTTTCATCAAACTGGCAACATTTATTGATCACTGAAAGTATGGAAACAATTTTCACAGTCTCAGTACAGTTAACAAAGCCTATTTTATGTCATATTTACACAGCTCCAAGGACTACGCTCATGGAAACTGCTAGTAAATATATCTATCAGTTCAATTTTATTCAAACTTGAATTAAATTCAATCTGATAAACACACTTGTATCAATTCTCTTTCTCTCTCTCTCTCTCTTTCTCTCTCTCTCTCTCTCTCTCTCTCTCACACACACACACACACACACACAAACACACACAGACAATTACATCTAATTGAGAAACAAACAGGGTAAACCAGGAACCCAATAAACTGAGTTCAAAAGCCACACCCCCACATTATTATGCAATCTGTTTAAGTAAACAGTACATCTACTGCTGTGAACATGCTAACCAATGCTAAGTAATGCTGCCCAATAACAAATTTTTAAACACTAAAGTGAGTAAAACATACATTTTGAGCATTAAGCACATATTTACATGAATTAATTTAACGCATTACTTTCAAACATTGAAATACTGATCATTTACTGATTATGTCAATATCACAGATTTGCACTTGTCACATTCATTAAACTACTGGGTCATTTTTCCTGTATTAATTTAAGCAACCCACAGTCTTTCAGAACAGTACATTTGTTCTAATACAGTACATCATTACACAAGACTTTGATAGTCCACACTTCAAGTCTGCACAGCTGAGAGTTCAAATATGCATTATGGAGTCCACTGGGAAGGAACTGCACCACTGGTCATAACAGCAGTGAAAAACACGCTCCGATGTCCCTTTTAATAATGTTTCAGTGCTCTTGTGTATCATCAGCCCCACTGAGTCAAATAGCTTTTCTGCTTTCATTTAATATCGGATGTCAAACCATCTTCATGAAGGCTATCTTAATGAGTGGAGTTTTCTTTATGAAACTTTTCTTAGCAGGCTTTCTGTACACTGAATTACTTTATTAGTAGAAGTGCATAAGAGAATCAAGTGAAAATGGATCCTAAATTAGCATGTTCTAGAAATTGTCTGTGCTAGACGTCATACATGCCGGATAATTCAAGCAAAGTCAGGGTTTTACCTTGCTAATATACTAATGAGTATTTCATCCACCGAACAAGAGTCATATAGAGACAGGGATATCATGGCTTGTGCCCTGTCATAGTTTTTAGATTTTAATGCTATTTGTTATTTGGAAGCATATCACTGGATTTCCTCAGATTCATTCATTCATTTTCTGAACCGCTTATTCCTAAATAGGGTCGTGGGGAAGGCTGGTGCCCATCTCAGCCGACTCTGGGCAAGGGCAGAGTACACCCTGGACAGCTTGCCAGGCCATCGCAGAGCAGAAACACGCTGACGGCTATGCACGAAACTCAACCTACTCTTGACGAAAATCAGCAATGGTTCTTTTACATGCCTCTCACCATAGACAGTGAGAGACATGGCCGGAATTTAATAACCCAGTGAACACAGCAGTGACAACCCGCTGATGGTGGGGCTTGAACCCCTGACCTTGGGATCAGTAATCCAGCACCCTACCACCAGGCCACCACTGCCCCGATTTCCTCAGATTTTTATAAGTTAATGATGACTGTTAGCTAATTTGTAACACTAGAATTAATTTGAGGAAGACGCAACCTAGTGGTATGTTAGCATCTCCTTTAGCCTTGATTACAGCATGCAGTTGCCATTACACTGTTTCGACAAACTTAAGCAACATCACAACATTAATTTCTATCCATAGAGTCTTCAGGGCTAAGATCAGGACTTTATCGTTCCAGATCATGCGTAAAAATGATTTCTCATGCTCTCTGATCCACTCTTTCATTATTTGGGCTCCAATTTTATATCCACGGCATTAGGTAAGAAAAAATTCATTGATGGGATAACCTGGTCATTCAGCACATTCAGGTCGCTATGATAGCTATGGTAGCTATGATGATTACGCACTGTAATCAAGACAGTCTCACAAAATATTACAGTGTGAAACTTTTTATTTTAATTTTTTTTTCTGGGTAGTGTATATCCACTGGAGAGGCCATAAACTGAAACTGCCATATTATGCTTTTTAGTTATACAGATTAGTATTTTGTCCTACTATTGCTATCCAATTGGGTGTTTCCATTCCATTGTAAAAGGTCCCTGTTGTGCAATCCACCCACAGTAGTACTACAGACATTCTTTGTCATTCATTTGCTTTCAGCACAGTGTGCCACGGACTAGCTTTTTCTAGTTTTTCTAGCAACAAACAGGGCAAGTTAATGCATTAGGTCGAATTATAATAATTTGCTGCCCATTATTACATAATAAACTGGAAATCATGATGTGAATGAATACAGTGTAAAAATAAACCAATGTGCTCTGCTGCTGTAGCTTTCTCATTAATATTATTTTTTTTTCTTTTTTTTAATGCACAATGTCCCTGAAAAATATTGCATTCTATGCCACACATTATAAAGAGGTGTCAAGCTTTTTCACACCAGCATGAGATTCAGAACAAATGTTTTGAGGGCAAAGAACAGCATAAACCTGCTTTAAAAACTTTTTACGCATTTGCATACTCAAAAATAGTTTAGTGTGAGTTCATCACAGTAGGTGGTAGCAGGGTCTAAGCGGTTTTCAGAAAGATGTTCCCGCTCAAACTCCTGAATTATGTACTTAATCATCAAGCGCGCTCATGAACACACACACACACACATACACACACACACACACACCTGTGCAAGCTCACTTATTCGCTGACTCAACTGACTTATGTGCATTACTTTCTGTGAGCTATATGCAAAAGGATAGATTTAGATATTAAATATAGATTAGAAATTTAAATATTTTTCAGAATCTGCCTTTATAATGAGTTTCACAAAGAGCATAGAGTTCAGTGTGTTTGAACGTGCTCACCTCATCAAGACCAGCAAACACAGCTCATGCTTGCACACATTATTCCCCAGGGTGAAGAAAGCATAATTTTAGCCTGAGGAGATCTTCACCAAGATATAGTTCAGAGCTTGCAATCTGTGGATGCAGCTTTCCCTTGGATAAGCCATATGGCCACTGTGTGTGAGGCTCCTCATGAGAAAAGTCAAAGAAAAGTAGGTCACCAAGCGGGAGCACCACAAGGTCCTCTCAAATACTTCCCACTCTTGTCTCAGAAAGTTTTGCCAGAGTGCAACAGCTTTGCCAGATCTGTAAATATTTTAACATATTTATTTGATTTTTAAAAAATATTATATTTATTTAATATTCTCATATTTAGCTGGAAAATTTTAACTGATTTCTCACTTGTGTATCAGACAAAGTGTTAGCTTGTAATATAGGCTTTAATAGGCTTGTTTGGATGGTGATTTGCATAGTCAATAATGCCTTTTTATTAGCTTGCTGGCATAATATTTTTGTATTATCTAATGCTAAACTATGTACTTTTATGTCCAAACCTAATTCTTTCAGATTGCAATTTACTTTAGAGTGGTGTGGACTCATTGCAAATTTCTAACAGAAATACAAGATGTGCAAAAAGAAGAGTTAAGCAATGTTTTAGGAAATGTTACCTTTCTGTAAGAAGCCAAAGTAGAGCTTACAATAAAGCTAGCTTTGAAAAAAACACAACAAGCAGTTTTCCACCATAAATGTTTGAAAACCAGTGAAAGGCTCACGACAGTATTTTCACCTTGACAGTGAAAAACTCAGCTGTTTTGGCAACAAAAAACAACCACAGAGAACTGCATGGAGCAGATAATCTCTTGGATGGCAAAAATGTAAAAGGGCAAGGTTTCACCTTGGTGCCCTTCAGTTCTGAATGTGTATTCAGTTTGTAAATTAACTATTTCATTAACTTATACATCTAAGTAATGTTAAAGTTATTTTTGCAGCACTAGAGTTACGGATTACCTCTAGATCAGTAGTGAGTTACTCTCCGGGGCTCACAGCCTCACACTGTTAAATCTGATAAATGCCCATGTGTGTGTACCTCATCTTCTGATGTAATGCTTAAAATATGTGAATGTATAAATAAAATAAATTAAATAAACTATTGTGCATTTTTGTATATGTTCCCATGTAGTATATGCTAAAACAATTATTCCTTAATGTTCCGTCTCAGTGACTATTCGGCAACATCGATCTTGCCTTGAGTGAATAACTGTTAACTATTCCACTCTAAATCGCTTTAGTAAAATAATTTTCTGATATCCGGCAATTTAGGCTGAAATGATAAAAACTCTCAGTAATCCAGCCATATATCTATTAACATGTATCCATCAGGATTTTGGGGAAAGCTGGAGCCAGTCCCATCAGAACTTCAGGTGAGAGGTGGTGTACACACTGAACAGATCACCAATCTACCACAGGACTATCATAACGACAATAACCATTCACACTCACGTTCACATGTATGGGCTTTTTAGCCAGTGTTTTAGCTTGCTCTCCATGTCTTTGAACTGTGGGAGGAACCTGAAGTCTTGAAGAAACCCATCCAGGTAAAGGGAGACACATCCCTCTATTTTAATTGCCATTTGCCTTTATCCTTGATTCTCCTACTTTACCTACATACTTTCCTAGGTCTATACTAATGTAGATTTGAGTCATGTAAACCTTTCTAAAGTTATGCTTTGATTTTGCGAAAAGCTAATATGAAGTTTTTTTGAATTATGTGAATAAACATTAAGGGTCTAGAATGTACTGTTTACTGAATTTCTAACAACTTGGTGCCATGACCCAGATCTCACACTAACACTTTATAAAAAGGTACGTTATTATTTGTGAAAGAAAAGCTGCCTGGGTTCCTCAGATTGTGAGTTAGTGGACAAGGAGTCAGTAAAAAGGATATTCACTTTTGGTTTGAAGCCCAGTCATTTTTGTTGCACTTTTTCTGTTTGTAGGAATTTAATTCTACTGAAGATCTTGATTTCTGCTGCTTTCTTACATTTGCAACACTGCCAATTCAATGCTAGACATATCTGATAATAAGAAGTGAATTTTAATAGCTCATCAAAAGGTATAAATCTTTGAGGTCCTATGAATGAACCTGGACCTTCTGGAGTAATTATACTGAAACATATTTAAATCTACATTCTGAAGCACAAAAACAAAAGTACCTCAGATGGTGTTCCATTTGGAATTCACAGTTCGAGAATGACAATGTGGTTTTGAATATTTATTGTTTGCCATTAGATTATCAGAACAAAGTTTAAAATTAAATTAAAGTTTGTATACTTGTCTAACAAACAACAGGTGAAGCCATCCCAACTGCCCTCCACCTCACATTCTCCCATATGGACAAGAAAAAAAAGTTATGCCAGAATGCTGTTCATAGGCTTTAGCTCAGCATTCAGTCCAATCATCTCACAGAGACTAGCAGAGAAGCAGAGCCTACTGGGCATGAAAACCTCTCTCTAACTGAACCTCTAACTGGATTGTAGACTTTCTCACTGACAGACCCCAATCTGTCAGCAAAGGCAACAACCCCCTTCAGGGTCATCAGGCATAACCCACAGTTGTGTTTACAGCTTACTCCTGTTCACTTTGTTGACACACAGCAGTGCTGCCCAGCACAGTTCAAACCATATCATCAAGTTTGCAGACAGCACAACAGTGACTGCACTCATCAGTAACAATGAGGAGTCTGTGTACAGAGAGGAGGTTGGACAGTTTATGGACTGGTGTTCAGAAAACAATTTGTCTCTGAATGTTGAAAAAACAAATAAGATGATTGCTGACTTCATTCCACATCAACTGCTCTGCTGTTAACACATTCGGCAGTGTGGAGTTCCTAGGGGGAGTACAGAGCAGAGGACCTCACCTGGACACTCAACATCACCACCAGCACACACACACACACACACACACACACACACACACACACACACACACACACACACACACACACACACACACACATAGTGGCATCTACACTGCCTGTGGTGACTAACACACAGCAATGCCAGGCTTGGGGCTTGAATCCAGGACCTCCATGTTGTGAGGCGGAAGTGCTAACCAATACACCACCATGCCGCCCTTGTGTTGCTCTTGAATAAGGCAAATATTTGCCCTCAACTGCATGCTATATGGTGTCTCAATGTCATTTTACAGTGAGAAAGTTTATAAAATTTGGTTAATAATTGGCATGCATCACGCTTCTTCTTTCTTGTATCCCCTGAACATCTTTTGAACAGGATCCTCCCAAGTTTCAAACCCCAGGCCTTTTTATCCCCAGCTATTTCCTTCTAGACATGTCCTTTACAACACTGCCTTCTTTATATTAGATCAGAAGACTGACAGAAGCCCTGCAAAATTTCTTTTCATGCTATTTTTTTCTGACGTTTGTGTTGTTTGATGATGCAGCATACACACACCCATTTGTGAGATTTTCTTGCAGATAAATTGTAAAACAGGCATACATTTCTTTTTTCCACCTAGAAATCCATGAGGCAACTTAATTTCTACATAATTTCAGATCCACAAAGCTCGTCCTTACAGCACGTGTGCGTCCTTGCAGCAGGTCACTTAACACATTTGCTTGTAGGTCTTATGGGATGTGCATATTTATCAGCGGCCCTTTGCATTATGCAAGAGCATGAGAGGATGAGGTGTTGGTGGCTCTGTTAATGCTATATTGAGCCTCACAGGCTTATTAAAAGATGAGTGGGAACACAGAGATTACGGGGTAGTTAATCATGGTTGCAGTGTGCTCCTGTATCTCAGGCAGGTTAATGGAATACGTGTATGCTCTCTAAGCATTAGGGTAAAATGTTTTATGATTCACTGTTGACAAATGCTAACTGTTGAGGCTCACTGAGCAATAAGCTGATCGCCTTATAGAGGAAACCTGTGGATTAGCCATTACTTGCACACTGCCAGTTTAAAGTCAAAGTGTTTAAACTAGTGTTTCTTTTATTTGTTTCATTTTAAATGCTCAAATAATGTGCAAATGTACGGTCTGTGTACTCTATATATAAAACTCTTGCGGTGTGTTGTTATAGGAAAATATTTAATGACTGGATTAATACAGCCCAGTATAAATCAACACTGTTGCCACACCAGAATTGATTATTTTCCTATAATAGTTCAACCCAAAGAGTTTTATCCCTGTCACAGTAATTCACAACCTTAGTTTATTAAAAATTACAGTGGGAGGTGGTGTTCCGGGCTCAGGCATTTTTGTGTGGAGTGTGCATGTTCTCTTTGTGCTCCTATGGGTTTCCTCTGGGTACTCCAGTTTCCTTTCACAGTCTGAAGACATGCACATTAGGGATGTGTAGGGGGTTGTAGAGATATTTTTTTCAGATTCCTCCCTAATTTAATTGTACTATGTAAAGCTGCTTTGTGACAATGTCAATTGTAAAAAGCACTATACAAATACAACTGACTTGACTTGACTTGACTTGACTTGACTTGACTTGACATTACGCAAATGGGCTGTTCCAAATTGCCCCTAGGTTGTGTGTGTAGAGGCCCACATGAGTGTGTGGTCTGGGTGTACACTGTCCTCTCTCACTGTCAGCTGAGATAAGAATAATAGGATTTAGCAGTTCAGCAGATGAGAGAGAGTGAGTGAGTAAAAATTAGTGCATTTCTTTTTTATTAAATATTTTTATAGTTACAATTAAAAGTATGGAAAAATCCATTCAGAGCAGCACAATGGTGTAGTGGTTAGCATGTCTGCCTCACAGCAAGAAGGTCCTGGGCAGCTGTTAAGGGTGTACCCCACCTGTGGACAATGTCAGCTGAGATAGACTCCAGCCTCCCCATGACCGTAATAGTACGATATAAGCATTTCAGCAATTGAGTTAAGAGTTTATTCTCTTTCAAGCTCCTTTTTTTCCGGCTCGTTTTTGAGAACTTTTATAAATTTTTACTGGAATAATTAAAAACTCCAGATATTGAAAACTTTTGACTGACAGTGTACCCAATTTAGTTAATAGGTTCCAGAAGTATGCATAAAGAGAAACCCACCAGATAGTATTGCATGCTGGATTAATACTTTACAGTGCTTTCTTTAATAATTAAAATTATCAATACAACATATACATATGTAAGTATCATTTGTGTACCCTTGATCACCTGTAGGTGGTGCTGTCTCTGTGTGCACTCTCATACTAATGTCTATTATTTATCATGATGTAAACTCAGACATGAATTTGTGAAGGGTTTTGCTCTTCTTGTAAAGGAAATAACATCCTATTCACACACCAGTGTCTTGGGGATTAAAGACATCATGAAGTCTTATCAGGAGCAAGGATTGCAATGTAAAAGATGCATTTCATGTAATTCATGCTCACTTTAACTCTAAGGAAGGTTGCCTTCTGTCCTCATGTCATTCTTGTTGGTCATTTCGATCTGGATCGATTTCACAATTGGTGGACGATATACGGCCAGCTCTTACTGTCTAGAAAGGCTTTTTCTCTTAATGACTGCCATTCTTTTAATGGCCTTTGCCATTATTTTTTGCAAACAGTTTATTGGCTTTTACGATATGAAGACAAACAACACACACAGAATCACAAAATCAATATGAATATGGCACCTCCCAGGGGATGGAAAAAAAAAACACAGTGAAGAGTGCATCAAACATAATCATTCACAGCAGAAGTCAGTAGGAGTCAGTAGAAGGCATGTTGCAAAGTATGCAATTTAATCCAAGGTTAAACTAAACAAATTTTGCTTCAGCTGTAGAAATGGGCGGATTGTCTGCTCCTTGGGTGAAGACTACACATTTATGTAGTAGTCAGATGCCATCAAATTGAGATAAGTGTGAGGGGTGCAGGCTCTAGATTCTACTTCTAAAAAGAACACATACAGGTGAAACTTGAAAAATTTAAATATTGTGCAAAAGTTCATTTATTTCAGTAATTCAACTTAAAAGTTGAAACTAATATGTTATAAAGTCTCATTACATGCAAAGTGAAATACTTGAAGCCTTTATTTGTTACAATATTGATGATTATGGCTTACAGCCTATGAAAACCTCAAATCCAAAATTTCTTTTAAAAATTATAATATTACATGAAATCAATAAAAAAAGGTTTTTAAATACATAAATCTGACCCAGTCTGTCACAGTCACAGTGACCAAAAATTCAAAATTGAGTTAGCCATACCATTTAAAAGAGGAGACTCTAAGCTTTAAAATGGTATGGCTATGGATATGTACTCAGTACTTGGTTTGGGTCCCTTTGGCATGAATTACTGCCTCAATGCCGCATGGCATGGATGCTATCCTGTCGCACTGCTGAGGAGTTATAGAAGACTAGGATGCTTCAATAGCGGCCTTCAGCTCCTTTGCATTGTTCGGTCTCATGGCTCTCATCTTTCTCTTGGCAATGCCCTATAGATTCTTTATGGGATTCAGGTCACGTGAGTTTGCTGGCCAATCCAGCACAGTAATCCCACGGTCACTGAACCAGGTTTTGGTACTTTTGGCATTGTGAGCAGGTGCCAAGTCCTGCTAGAAGATGAAGTCAGCATCTTCATAAAGCTTGTCTGCTGAAGGATGCATAAAGTGATCTAAAATGTCCTGGTAGACGGCTGCGTTAACTCTGGACTTAATAAAGCACAGTGGACCAACACCAGCAGATGACATGGTTCCTCAAATTAACACGGTGGAATCTTCACACTGAACTTCAAGCATTTTGAATTGTGTGCCTCTCCATGCGTCCTCCAGCTTTGGGACCTTGGTTTCCAAATGAGATGCAAAATTTGCTCTCATCAGAAAAGAGGATGTTGGACCACTAAGCAACAGACCAGTTCTTTTTTCTTTAGCCTGTAAGATGCTTCTGACATTGTTTGATGTTCAGGAGCAGCTTCACAAGAGGAATACGACATTTGAAGCCCATGTCCAGGATCCATCTGTGTGTGGTGGCTCTTGATGCAATAACTCCAGCCTCAGTCCACTCCTTGTGAAGCTCCCCTGCACTTTTGAATGGCCTTTTCCTGACAATCCCCTCTGGGCTGCAATATGACAATCCCTGCTGCTTGTGCACCTTTTTCTTCCACACTTTTCCCTTCCACTTAACTTTCTATTAATGTGCTTAGATACAGCACCCTGAGAACATCCAACTTCTTTTGCAATTACTTTTTGAGGATTTCCTTCCTTGTGGAGGGGGTCAATGATTGTGATTCTACTGAACCAGACTAAGAGACCATTTAAAAGCTTAGGAACCCTTTGCAGGTGTTTTGGATTAATGAGCTGATTAGAGTCTGACACTTTGAGCCTACAGTATTGAACCTTTTCACAATATTCTAACTTTCTTAGATTTTGGATTTGGGGTTTTCAAAAGCTGTAAGCCATAATCATCAAAATTATAACAAATTAAGGCTCGAAATATTTCACTTTGCATGTAATGAATCTATGTAATATTTTAGTTTCACATTTTAAGTTGAATTAGTGAAATAAATAAACTTTTGCACGATATTCTTATTTTTCAAGTTTCACCTGTACACTGAAAACTGATGTGCTTTACATGCAATTATGAACAACACTGTATAAAACATGCACATGAACTCGAGTAAACACGCATGACATCAGAATAACATATGATGCATAAAACATATATATATAAATATATTTGTAATTTTATTTGGCATTAAAAAATTGCTATAATTTTATTTTGTTTAGAAAACAAAGATTTGTTAACCCCTGTTCTCTTTTTCTTAAATTAGGCCTCAATCTTCTGTCCTTTTCAACCACTTGCAACATGTTTTGATAGTTCTCTTCTGCACTCAACTTCACACTTCTCTCTGCACAGTCATTCACACAATTCAGAGCTCCAATTCAATTCTTTCCATTGAGAAATGAGACACTGGTAGTCCAGCAAAATGGCTTATTGGTGGTTAGGTCATCCACCTGTGGTTCTGTAGGTTGTGGGTCCTAATCCGGGAATTTTTCATCTTAATTTGTGGTGCACCTTGTGCACCTTGTGAACTCAGAGAGTCAAACATGGGTACTAACATTGCCCTTGCTTTTAAAGAAGAGGTGAGTGAGTAGTACTGGCTTGCGTGCGAGCATGTGCCTCTCACTTAACCCGCCAGGGCATTTCATTCATCATTCATCAATTCGTATCATTCATGTATCATGAGGTAGAAGTGTTCCTAACTCAGTGCGCTGAATAAGTGAATTTGTGTCACTCACTCACAGCGCATAGAAACGAAGTAACCTTGTGCTATATAAATGATTTTTACATTCCATTGGTAAATACATGAATCAATGTCTAGCAAATGGAATAACAGCTAGGAGCCCTTGCCTAGTAGATCACTGGGGTTGTTACATTTTCCAGCATTGGAAATTGCACCCCTGTGATGTCAACATCCCAACCAAAACAAAGCTGTACCAGGTTCATATCATGGCACACCTAGTAACTTAACCTCATCTGCAAGCTGTTCACTGTTCACTCTGCTTGTTGGTCAGACATGCCAGGGGCAGGAAAAAAAAAGTATTTTGGGGTTGTACATATTTCTGTGAGAAAAACATTGCTAAGCAATTTAACATCAAGTAATAGCAGAATTGTCATTTTTTCATAACTATGGCAATTATCTGGGCAACATACCAGGCAAAATTATACCAGCAGAATGCTCTTCAAGAAAATGTCTTAAAAATATTATACTTGAGCTCTTGATGAAGCCCCATAGGCACAGTACATGACTTCATTCATTGTCCCATTTCAGTGCTATAGGAAACCCAATAAGTCTACCACATCACTGAGTTGATGCTGATTATGCATGGCTGCATTGCATCTTGATGAGCAGCAAGTAAAAATATTTATAATGAAATTCATAATGAAACTGAAATCCAAAAAATAGTCACAGACTTGCACAGAATAAAAACACTATTCAACTCAGGTAGGCAGTCAAACTTTCACTGAGCAAAACGAGAAACATGAATTTGTTTAACGGATAATAATAAGACAGATAATGCAAACAAACGCAGAAATCAGCTAGTAAAAAAAGGTGTAGTGGCGGGGGGGGGGGGGGGGGGGGATTTCTTGGCATTCCTGTATCATTTCCTCTACCTGGATTTTCCCCCAAATTTGGTATGCATTGCTACTCACTCAAAGGTATTACAAATAAGTAATGCCTATGGTTTTTAAAAAAGTAACTAGTAGAAAGTACAGATACTTGTGTTAAAATGTATGGAATAAATGTAAAAAGTTGTCAGAAATATGAATAAAGTACATATCCACGAAAAATGTATTTAAGTACAATACTCAAATAAATGTACTTCATCACTGTCCACTTTTGCCTATACTGCTTCACACACAGTGACATGTGCCCTCAGGTGACTGAACAAAACAAGGTAGCTAGTGTCAAACATGTACAACACCGTGCTACCTGTCAACATATTAACCCAAAAGCGTGTTCTGTAAACATGGTGTGCCGACACTGCTACAATTTATGTTTTCTGCTTCCCAGGTCACAAAGCACACTTGGTTGCAAGAGTCATTTATCTCAAACCTTCAGCATGCACCTAGTGGTTGGGTTGGATTGAGGTCGGATCACGTTTCCAGCGCAAACAAACTAGTTTGGAATCAGATAGAGACCAACTTCTCAGTGCTGTTCATTTAGTCCACACCCGAGTGTGATTACTGCACTCATACTAGCAGAAATGAACCGTATCAAATGGGAAAATGAACCAGGGCTTGATTTAAATGGGCTAAAATGTGCAGGTGTGAAAACACTTTAAATATATCTAAACCTGCTATGCTTGTTTTGCAATCAACATCTCCTAGGACCTGGTAATGTTGTATTCATTTCTGCAACATGTCATTAGTTGAATAAGATTTGAACCTGTCTGCATTATTCCATCATTTACTTTGTGTTCCCAAACTTACAGTAAATTTTACAGACACCATGTAAAGCCAGAAAGATTGTGTGAAGATGTGAAGTCATGGCTTAGGATTCATAGATGTTTCAAGGACTATTATAGCACTTTATTTTGCTTCAACTTACTTTACAATAAATTGCTCATTATTAGCTAAACAAGTTTTTCCTTCTCGTCACATATTTAACTCTTACACATATAATGGGGGTTTTGTCCTCAATATTTAAGCTGTGATGATAATCATTTTCTATTGAGACTGGATTTTCCAGGCATCGCAAATTATTTCATCATTCAGCAGTCGGTTACGATAAGCAAGTGCAGTGTGGGCATTTTCGCATGTACTGTATGGTGGATTAGAGGAGGCACTAGAGTACTGGTTTTGAGGCAGGAATACAATCTGGATAGAATCCCAATCCACACACACACACACACACACACACACACACACTCTCTCTCTCTCTCTCTTTCTCTCTCTCTCACACACACACACACACACACACACACACACACACACACACACACAATTAAAAATTAATACATATCCTTGCTTCACATCACACTTTTTGGAAAAAAAATTGTCCACATTTTCCTGTATTCACATTTCATAATACTTCAAGTCTCTCGTGCAGATTCAGATCAAGTCAAAGTTTGTTCTTGTCTTGGCTTTAATCACTTATTCATTTACAGCAGAATCTACCAGCCCTGTTTCTGGAGATCTACCATCCTACAGGTTTTATCTCCAACCAAAATCTCACTCACCTATTTATTTGCTGAATTGCTTAATCCTATTAGGGTTGGGGGGAGGCTGGAGCCTATCACAGCTGACACTGGACAAAGGTGGGGTATGCTCTGAACCTGTTTGCCAGACCACTGCAGAGCCAGCACACACAGAACTATTCACACTCACACCTAAGAGTGATTTGGAACAGCCAATTAGTCTAATGTGCATGTCTTTCAACCGTGGGAGGAAACTGGAATGCCAGAAGAAACCTATGCAAGCACAGTGAGAACATGCAAACTCCACAAAAACATCTGGGAACCAGGACCGCACCCACCATAAAGCCCCCAACCAAAATCTAACATGGTTTTTACCTGATCAAAAACTGCATATACCAATGATTGGATGGTCCGGTGGATATAATGAGGGCTGGAGCCAAAGTTTTAAGGGAGGTAGCTCTCCAGATGCAGGGTTGGTATTTACTTATCTAGAGTAATTCTTTCAGCCCAGAACTGCAGTAATTATAGGGTCTGTCTATTAAACACAGGTCCAATTCATTGTAGCATGTTTTTGGACATTGCAGTGAAACCAGATAGCCTGGACGAATCTCATGTGTATATGGGGTGAAGATAAAGTCCACAAAGACCTTACACGAAGTTCAGGAACGAAACGCGTAAGCTGCGAGGCAGCAACATGATGCGCTACACCACAATGCCATCCTTAATTTTGTGAAAATCAAAATAAGCGTATTATTATGAGTTCAGTTAGGGTGTAGTGTATTCCCTGGTATGCATGTGGTTAAAAGCTCCCACTCCAGACTGTAGTGAGGAGGCACCGACACTATTTCAAGCAATCCACTTTTGGTCCGTCTGAAATCATTTCCTTTGCACAGAGCGAGATGACTCATTTAGTAACTCTCTCATTACCAGCAAACCAGATTCATGCACGTCCCACAGGCAACAAAAAGCCTTTCACTTTCCTTCCAATTATGCCTTAGGATTGAGTTTGTTGCTATTGGAAAATCTAATCGTAGACGATGAATAGCTGCTCGTGTGGAAATGGGGTACCATGTCTGCGCCGAGCCTCATCTCTGAAAAGTCACTTGTGTGCAATTTACAACTCGAGAGGGTAATGGGTAAATAGGATGTTAGTTTTTGATACACAATTGGCATGAAACATTTAATGGAACGCTCTGAGGAATGCACCGGATCAGTTAAAAAAAACGATTAATGGTTCTTTTCCTGTGATTCACAGTTCTCACTGTGAATCGGTCACCATATGATTTTATTCATGGATTCAGGCCTGTCTCATAATGTGATACTACATGTTGAATTTTTAAATTCATTTGAGCCGAAGGTGTTGTTTTTTTTAAATCGAAATCTTGCAGTGCTAACAGAGTCCCAGTAACAAACAACAGGTTTATATTCCTGGAGGGGGCGTGGGAGTTTGACCAATCTGTCCACATGTGCTTTGTGGATTTAGAGAAGGCTTTCAACAGTGTCCCTCGCGCTATCTTGTGGGGTGTGCTCCAGAAATATGGTGTACCGGACCCGTTGCTATGCACCATTATGTGCCGGGGCCAGAACCTGGTCCACATTGTCAACATGTCTTGACAATTGCTAACATATAAACAGAATATATTTTTCATAGATTTTGATATAATGTATGCTACTGATGACACAGTGTTGTTTGTTACTGATGACACAGCTTGTACACTTGTGTTGGTGTTGGTTTACCAAAAGATTTAGCCTTCAAGCAAGTAGCTAGCTGGTCTTTCATGCTGGCAAGGGGGTTAACTGATAAATTATGTTTATTCATTACTGTTGTAAGATAGATGTCAAACAAATATAAACTGTATGTCTTACAGGTTGTTGTTATGGATCATTGCTCAGTCACATTTTCATATGCTATAGCCTAAAATGCACCACATTTAAAAAACTAAATTCTTAGCCTTTATAACAAGCATGTGAGTGAAGTATGTATGCTGCAATTTACAGTTAATTGGAGATGCAGTTTAATTTGATTAGTGATCATGCCTCAGGTATATGAATGTTGAATGTTAATATTTAAGACAAAATTCCAAATCTTTTTAGCATGCAGTACCACAATAGAATTTCAACTTAATTGCGGATCCTCTGGGAAAAATGTCTGATCCAGGAATGTTACTACTCCCCTGAGTGTCCTCTGTCCTTTGAAATGACACAAGCCGCTGGCTCTGTTCCTGCACATTTTTTCTATCATACATTATATTGGGAAGTCAGACATGTTCGTGCAGTGGCTCGTTTCATGCACTGATCCACTTTCACGCTCCTATTCTTCTCAACAATCAATAGATTTGTCAGCATTAATAATTTCACAAGACTCATTTATTTGACTCATCAGTAATGTGTGCATAGTGACTGCAGCAAATCTATCACACAATGGAAGAAAGAGGGGGAGCTGTTGCCCTGGTGATTTCTGTGACATCTGTCAGAATTGCAGCGCTTTTTTTTCCATTTGCAGAAAGTCACATTTGTCCCGCTATCCATCATAAATGGCAGCCCTGTGCATTTTGAATGAATTCTGAATAACACACCTTCTGATGTACCAGTTAGAATTAATTCATTAATTCATGCTATAGTGTTGCAAAACATAACTGTAGATATTAAGTATAGGGTCATTGAGTTGCTTACTGTAGAACAGTGGTGTTAAACTGCTTATCACTGAGGCCCACATCAATAAATTTAAAGGTGATCAAGGGCCGAATAATCACTGAACATCTATTCTATTCAACTTCTTTTTCACATCCAACTGTATTTTTTCTATGCTTTTACTGGAAAAATGCAGGTCTACTAAATGTTTTGAATAATACTGTTTATTTGCAATAAAGCAGCCAACTTTGCTTGGTTAAATGCTTACCTTTAGGTATGAATGGAATAAAACTCCACAGTAACAGGGTAGAACAAGCAGCCGGTCAGAGAGTGTGAAAGTGTCATCGTCATTTTCGTCATTTTCTGATCCGCTTAATCCTAATTAGGGTCGCGGGGAGGCTGGCGCCCATCTCAGCCGACTCTGGGCGAGGG